>JAMKCH010017250.1:0-23843 GCA_023653785.1 Ophioderma brevispina
AAAGTTAAATTGCTGTGGCGCCCATCACAAACAGTTCTCACCCGTAAACAAGGTACAGGTTGTCCCGATAATCAGCGCGAATCGAGTATATTTCTTATTAATGCTTTTCACACTGACCCGGGATCGATCGACTTTTGCGACAATCGCTGCTGTAACTTCAAACCAGTTTCCAACACCACACCAAGTTCATTATAATACTTTGCAAACTCTGACAAACATATCGCTGTTGTGCTTCCTCAACTAACAGCACACATTCGTCAAATAAATGCACTTACGTAATAGTCTATTCCTCCCGTCCATGTTGAATTTCCTACTCCAGTCCGTTCAATTTCATGAGCGGAAAACTCACAATTCCTGTGCGGAAACCCCCAAGTGACTAGTCATATCATTTAAAAGATGCCCATGTACCCAGCATTTTAAAAAGTCCTAAAGAAGGCGCTATTGCAGCACATGCGGGTCAGTATTCAGAAAACTGCTGCACTAGCCTTCCAAAAAAAAACGCGATCAATTGCAAAAATCGATCGATCACCTGGCTCCATTGAAAGCTTTAATTTTTGTTTGTTATGACTAAATTGTTAATTTCATAAACCGATTTAGCTTATATTATATTCCCAAATTCTGCATGTATTTCCAATATACAGCAGAAGTTTAAAGATTGCAATATTGCTCTTAGCTGTATCACCTAATCAAACACTTTTTACATTTACCGTTGAGATTTTTTTGTCATCGGAACCTAAAATAATTTTATACATTGTTATGGGTGTATATTGAAACAGTGCTCACACACCTTTTCTTGTAGGAGATAGGTTCACCAAAAATCACCTTGGGGAAAAGCTTCCTTGAGAGAACGAATAAATTCAACTTCAACTTCAGCGAAAAGTTTTTGATTGTTTTTATATATGTATATTAAAGTTCAAGTACACCATCTACAATTTTCTGTTTCCCTGGGCTTGAACCTAGCACTAAGGTTTTTTATGCAGTGTAACAGGCACACCATATGGTGATCCCATTTTATTTTTTCAAGAGGTGAAGGGTTAGGAAGGTAGGATTAGACACAGTTAGACAAAACCTAGTGAACAAATGAAATGGTGGCAAGAAGTATGTGATACGAGCAGTGGTAGCAACTATAGCTCTGCTCATCATTTCTGGACATTTTAAACGTAACGGCCTGCTTCCTCCCCACCAAAACGCACGTCACAGTTGCATGTAAGATGCAGTACAACGCAATATGGACGCGGGCCTTTTGTTAGTAATCCAAACAATTATGAGCCAGAGTATACTACACCCGGTAATCAACTGTTACCGATGTATACAGTGTATTTAATTGCATGTCTATAAACTAAAGTTTTCTTAATCTTTCTTGCATGTGGTAAAAACCAATCAGTTAAGGGATAACATAACCAAATGGGCAGCCTGTGGTCATGACACCAAAAGAGGGGCACAAGTTTGAGATGCATTTTATGTATCTGTGTATATATATAAGGTGTAAAGGTACCGTGTAAACGTTGACAAATACTTTTTTTTCTTTTCTAAGGGGTAGAGGTCTACGGTCTATTTAAAAGTTTCACTATATCACATTCAAGGTTAATATGTTGATGATTGTAAATGTGTGTTGGTACCTTGGTTGCGATTCTGCAATATGTGTAATATAATTTCAGATTCTCACAATTTTAGATTTACATTAACATAATACTTTTGAGATAAGATGCTTAATACACTCACTCAATAGTGTAAGGTGTTAAAATAGTAGCAGCACTGATATCGTGTTTGGGCTATATCATATGCCCGGGTTACACAATTTTTTTGTAGCTCGCCCAGCTTGCGGTTGTGTGGCTGCAAACATGGTAAATAATTGTCATTCGTATTTCTCCAAGGGATTGTACAAGCATTGTTTAAAACACAGTTCCGACTTTTTCCTGACATGTGCCCTCAATTTTTTCTTGATGTCTTAATTTTGGCATGTTTCATTTATTTGAGCTTAAATTTCCCCAGATTGGTTTAGGTGTCAGTGATTTAGAAATATTTTGGCATTGAAAATGATTTTAAAGAAATCAAGGATCCTGATCATTATTATTAGCCTGGTAGTGCCTGGGTGTTTTCAAGAACCTTTTGTCCTTCTATGACTTTTTTTGGGGCATGAAGTGAAATTGGTACTTGAGATGAAGTTTAAGATTTAAACAAAGAGTAAAATCACAAAAAAATTGTTATTAAGTTATTATATTTTTTTCCAGAAATAACAGCTTGCTTTGTGAAATAAATACTGCAATTTAAAATATTGTTTCTGATCTTGCATGAAAAATGAAAAGGAGAGCGTCCACATTTATAAACTCTGCTAATTTGGCACTAGATTGTGGGCCTGATGTTTATTGTTCCAGGAATGGTGACTTCCTTGAAATGGCATCCAACACAAACTTAAATTGGAGTGCAGACGAAACTAAACAAAGGATTTTCACTCCAAAAAACAATATATAATTAAGCATAATCATCAATATAAGTAATTTCTTTCCTTCAATCAATAAAACATCATATATTATTCTTTTCTTCGTGTGCATTTCTAATTGTATTCACATGCAAGATAAAATGTGAAGTTTTTTGTGTGTCTTCAATGTATCATGTTGTAATTCCTTTTAAATTTTTCCCCAATGGTGGTCTGGACAGAATTCCTCAGCAGTCTGATTCTAGACAGACACAGGTACTTTTCCAAGATAGTTAGCATTGGAATGAGGGATTGCATATGGGTGAAATTAAAATTCCACGCTAAATCTATTGAAAACATTAGTCCGAAAGCAGAGAAAAATCAATCTACATTAGCTTTCACAATATTCTGACTAATGTAACCAGGTAACTTGAATGTTACTGAACTTTTGGAACACCCATGTTTTGTGATATGAAGAACACAAAAGATCTTTGCATTCTCTATATAAAAATTGATGGCAGCATTAAAGGCCAGATTATTTTAGTTCATTATGACAGTGATTGGTCCACTATTTTTTTCTGCCTCTAACTAACACGCTGTTGCAAAACATTTCCCCTGTGCCCGATGGGTTGTAAGCTACTATAGGGTTTATTTGGGTCATGCCCAACACAAGTACTGCCTAGACAATGATCACAACAGTTTTTCTACTCGGAGTTGAACTTCCCATTAAAGTTCCCTGGCATGATGAAACGATTCAAATTAGTCACATTGAGTCATTTCAGACTGCTTTGCACATACAGTCTGTCTATTCACTTTTTGATCCGCATGGCAGCCAGTTGGCATAACCCATGTCAAGAGATCGAACTTTAATGTTGTTGTTCATTGTAAGAAATCATTTCCCATTACTGTCGCCTAATTGCACGAAGCTTGCTCAAAATGAACATAAAATCTACAGCCATGCATTCTTGAAATGGACAATGAACTTTTCCGTGCAGTTTTGTCATGCTGTGGTCGATATCAATTGATAAAAAGCAAAGCTTGCTTTGAGCTTAACAAAATAACACCATTTAAAGATTATCAAAAATTATGTTCCCAACTCTGAAAAACAATTGCTTTTTGCCCACCAAATGTACCAAAGAGGCCACTTAGTTTAATGGAGTCCTCTCTTTTTTATACTTTGGTAAACAAAAGATTATCTGTTTTTGATAAAATCAGAAAGGAAGGTATTTCTTGGCAGAGATTTGACTTATCCCTTGTCAGCACGTGCACACTTCCCCCTCCTGTTCTGCTATTTAAAATGTGTTGAGTTTTCCATAGAAGATGCATCTTTTGCAACTTCTCCTTTATTTTTCATTAAATGTTCCTGAAGATCTGCAAGCAAGATTAGACACTCAGCTGTACGTAATGCTATGGTTCAGATCTAAAAAAGCTCTACTTTTTTTGTGTGTTTGGTATATTTTTTTTTTTGGGGGGGGGCTTTTGAATCACAAATTTCCCTTTTGGGTACGTTTTGAAGGAGAAAGGATTAATCAGAAGATTGCACTGTCCCAGTCGCCTAACACCTAATTTTGCATTTTAAAAGCTTGGCTATAACAAACTTTCTCTTATCTTTAGTCCTTTTTATAAATAAAGCAAAAAAAAAAGGAATTAGGTATTTGATGCTACAAACTTTTTTTTCATTTTATCTGAAATAAGCACATATTCATATTCATTTTACTTCCATGAAGTACCTATTTATTTAATTGGGTCAGCCAACACTTTGGCACTCCATTGCAAATATTTAAGCACTCTTCCAATTGTTTGTAAGAATGTGCACAATGCACGTGTCCTAAACTCTATTTTTTTTAGAAATCATTTTCTGTTGCCTACTGTATTGTAAGTATCCACTGATTTTTTATAAATTTATGTGTGGAAACAACACTGTACAAAAAGCAAAACAAAAGTAGCATTTCAAATGCATTAACCCCAGATTTTTGATGAATCTTGATAGGTAAAACTTGAAAATAGAATATAGTCAAGTGCTCACATTTTTTTTGAAATGGTGAAACTTGTTACCCTGGTCTTTTAGTTCTCCTGGCTGTTTGGTTTCTGTGTTCTTTGTTTGAGCCACTTGTGGTGTGAGTTGTATGAATGATTGTGCCACTACAATTGATGTATCAGGTTATACACCACTAACCTGGCTGCCTAAGGATCAAAAATCTGGGATGGATACTGTTTCTTGCATGGCATCTGGAAAAAGTTGCTTTAAACTGTCTGAAAAGCACTAGTTATATTAAGAAAGTGATGAATTTCTGATGCATGGTAGACTGGATGTTTCCGCCAAACTAAGTCGGCATTGGATTCATGAATTTGAGGAAATTTACTTTTACTCCGCGGTCATCAAATTCACATCGATTTGCATACTACTTGGCTACTAAGAGAATCTTGGGTTGCCGGTCTGACATCGGGCAAGTTTTGTGATTCGTAACGAACAATTTTTCTGGTCATCATAAGTTCAAAATTTTGTATTTTGGTGTGTCAGCTTGTACTTTGGGGTGATGTGTTTGTATTTCCTCTGTGAGAGTTTTACATGTGAACGAAACATGCTCAAAATTGCCATTTTCCCCTCCTATAGACTATGTGTATAGTGAGTTAGTGGTGTGTAACCTAAAGTACAATGCTTCAATCCCCTACAACCCTGTGCAGTCCATTTGGCAAGCAGTGGACTGTTGGGCATCATGCTGTAATCCTATTGCAACCCTGGTGCAGGTCCAATTACAATCAATGGAATGTGACACCTGCAATGAAGCAACAGGCTTTAATCCTTACCACACCTGTGCAGTCAGTCCGCTGGCATCAATGGAATAGTACACTCATTAGGGACACATTCTTTTTCATCCGTACAACACCTGTTGCACCGCGTTTAACCTCATGGAATATGCAACACTGCAATTGAGGGACAAACATGCTTAGGTTGGCAATCAATGGAATGTAGTCATTACAATGAGGGGCAACAGGCTTAACTTTACAACAACATGGTGCGTCATTTGCGGCAATGGATTTTTCACAATGAGGAGCAACATGCTTTACTACTTACAACACCTGTTGCAGACAGCTGGCATCAATGGAATGCGCACGCTACAATGAGGGGCAATATGTTTTATATCGTCCTAACTTGTAGATCTCTTGTTGCACAGGACATTCACCCATGCATTCATTTCTCAAACAAAGAATCAACAAGCTGGGCAAACCAGTTTGTCTATAGATAACCATGTCAGGTTTCTGCTCATTTTGGCTGCACTAGGTTGCATATTTGTGCTGTCTAAAGTAAATGCAGTAATTCAAATCATGGTAGTTTGGTAGTTTTGCCTTCTAAATGTTAGTTTTAGCTTGTTAATCATATATTTTTAGATAAAGACCATAATTTTTGTACATGTGACCAATTTCAAACAATTTCACTAAACTATAATGTTAAGTCGTTTGAGGATTTCTAAAGTTCGCATTTTATTTATTTTCCATTTTTGTATATATAATTATATGCATATCATAAATGCATTTGGAGGTGACCTTTCTTTGACCTCTAGGATAGTAATACCAACTGAAATATGTGCAATTTTTTCTTGTATAGTTTTTTTTTGTAACAAATTGAGAAAAAGGCTGAGCAAAAATGAGGAAGATGACTTCCTACCAGCTACTGCTTCATCCCTTGACTTGGCTTTGTCAAATTTGGAATTTGGTATGACTAGAAATTCTCACCATGTAGAACCTTGCAACCTTGTTTTATTTGACCTAACCCCATTAGTTTCAACTGAACATATTCAAGAAGAAGCTAATCACTATTTCTGCATGTATGTATATACCATTTTGATTAGTTTTGTGAAATTCACATTTGAAGAGTCCCACCCAAATTATAATCAACTTGGTCAGAAGAACCACTGACCCAAGCTTCATCAGAAGTGTTTACAGTTGGAACCTCTTTCTAGAACTACAGTTGAGAGGTCAAATGTCAAAATAAGGTCAAAGTTTGAAAATGCACAAATGCTAATGATTGCTGTATTATCATACTTGTCTCCACAAAGAATCAAACTCAATAATGATCTCTCTCTCTCTCTGCCCTAAATGTAGTGAAACTTGAGCATTATGATCTTTGCATTTATTTCATACTATTTTTAATAGTAACGTAGCTTGTTATATCAAAGCTTAACCATTGTGAATGCAGGAAAATAATATCTATATAATCTGCATAATGGCATATTCTGATCTGAATTTCTGGCGTAGTTTTGCAGACAAATGTATAATTCTGCTATTTTAATTTTTTAATACAAAATTGCTGAATTATGTCTCATTCTTAAGCTGCACATTTACCCTTAAAGGCACTATCAGTGATTTGATAAATCAGAAAATCAAAAAAGTCATCAAAAATCAGATTTTTGCATGTTTGTAACAAGCACAGGTATCCTAACATACCCTGCAAATGATAAAACCAGAAGCAGCCTAATAAGGACACAATCAGATATTTTAGTCTTTACTGTCCGTACGGACACTTACTACAACACATAATTGAATGGAGATTCATATCTTTAAACACTGTCGTTTTCTTCTTTTTCTGGCAATTCTAAAGTTGGAAAAAGTAATTTCCGCAAATTCTACAGACTTATCTTTCACTTTTAAGCTATTCCTGCAAATTTCAAATATAGTTACTCTTTTGGGAAATCACTGATAGTGTCTTTAAATGTTTAACGGTCCCAGGAAATGCAAATAGAATTGATGTGGTTTGTGTCAAGTCTACAAGGAGGGGCCAGAAAGCATTCAATATTTGGGTTGGTGATGACATCATTAGTGACTATTGATTTTTCAGAGAGTAATAGAACTCCAGGTGACTGGTGTGAATCTATTCATGGCACTGACTGAAAATCAATAGTTTCACTAATGATGTCACTGATAGTGTATTCTTTTTTGTGGCCCTGTTTATTGGAATGGAATGCCCCGTAAAGATTTGGACTAGGTTTATCGTCTCATTTCCTGGGACCTTTAAAATAGGAATAAGCCAAGTGATTGATAGAGTGCTATTAAACATAGTTTGATAGCGGAAGGGGTAAAAATGATCTTGCTTTACTCAATCTTTTTTGGTAACACTTCTGGTTAGGTTACAGAGTGGAATGCACAGGATTAGCCTTTGAAGAAAACTAGTTGATAGGTTTTCGATGATATCTAGAGGGTTTACAGCATGAAATGGCTGCCATATGTAATTTTGACCCCCAGTGGCTTTAACCAGAAGGGGATTTTACCACAGCAGATACTGTTCCCAGTGTAGTTGTCATGTCAGTGGTCCCATCTCCCACAACCATTTACTACTACTGCCCAGAACTTTGGTACAATTTTCATGACTATTGCACCAAAAGGACCTTAGTTGGTAACCACATCTGGTGTTACAGCAGTCCGGTAAGTATGTAATCCTGTTTATAAAATTGAAAAAAAAAGTTGGCGTAAATTGAAACTAGTGTTTGAAAATTCTCAAGACTGGAAAAATATCGAAAGGCATTGTGGGAAAAATGGATACAACCATAGCGATTGCGTGTTCAATTTTCGTGTTTGTGAGCACCGAAGTACCTGATATAAAATGTTCTATTTTCTCACTAGGTTCTATAGGTTCAGACCCAACTACGATACATACTCAAAACAAAACAAAGTAGCGGACCCTCTGATGGAAAAACATTCATAGAACCCCTTTGTTTTCGGAGATATTTGAGATTTAGTTTCATTCTACACACATTCTCTATGAGCCACTGATAACCTTAATCTCTTGTGCAGTACCAATTTAGATCATATCTTTCGCAGTCTATGACACAGACTACACCATGGGAAATACTTACCGGACCGCTGTAATCTGGTGTAATATACAAATTTGTATGTCAAAGGTCATACTTGTGACCTTTCATGTTTTCTACTCTTAATATCCTTGAATGCTATGTAAAATCTCCCTAAAGCTCCTCCTTAGGCCAAGAAAAAAAGTTTGTCTCAGAAGATTAAAATTGGTCTTTGGCCGCAGAAGCGCCAAAAAAGAGGAAAAGTGGGTCAAAAATGCCAACAAATCCAAAATCCGCATTTCGCATTAGCATTTATCTTTAAAAAAATGTGATTTTTCACATCTCTTCTGAGACAAACTTGTTTTTTTTGCCTTATTTTGCAAAGTTCTTATCCTGCCTACTCTTGTACAGATAAACTTCATACTTGGTCAAAGCTTTACCTGGGTGTACAGAGATTGACCTCTTACATGACCTTTGACCCTGTTAGGGTTATGTCCTTGCAAGGGTATCTCACAATTTTTACCTATGGTATAGTTAATGGTGCTGGAAAGTAGATATAGCACTGTAATAGCATAAAAACAGCTACTGTTTCCACCTTTTTCTTCATATTTGGATAAAAATAATCACAATCCATTTTATACTTTTACCGGTATTGGCACCAGAAAGCTCTATAAGAATTGTATTAGCATAAAGTGGCTAAATATTTACTAGTTATTACATGTTGATAGAAATTATGAACTGATGTTGTCTGTTTTCCCCCCTTCATTCTTATGTATTTCGTTATAATTTCCTCCAAATATTGCAACCTTTCCCAGGGATGTCATTCCCAAATTCCCCACATTTCCAGCATGCTGTTGTTTGTGTTGTGCAATGAACACGTCTGATGTACTTACCATTTTATATTTTTAAATTTTTAAGTTATAAGTTTTAATTTGATGTAGGTTAATATTTTTTTGAAGTAATGATCATTTTTTTTAATTCAAAGAGTGTTTGATAAATATGATTTGATATGAAGGAAAGTGGTTTAATTAATATTGAATGGCTAAGAGTTCTTATTATATCAGCCATTTTTGTAGTGTTAGAACAGACCAAAAGATAAAGTAGAACGGTCAGTTATGATCATGTGAATCCAGAATTTTGAGAACATATATATCCAGACAGCTTTTGGGAACTAATTATTAGCATGGTGACATCTTCACCTCTGTATATTTCTTAAGAAAAAAAAAAGACTATCTACGCCCTTGCAAGGGTAGTTCTGATGTATTAAGACACTTAAATTTCAGCAAGAAATATACTGTGCATGTAGCGAAAATGAATTCTTTTGTTCAGAAACCATTAAGTGAGTTACTTCCAACGAAGTATCTTTCTTCAAAATAAGTAAGGTTCAACATGACCACTCATTATGTATTCAAGTTTATAATAGTTGTGTCATTGAAATATCAAGTTGGGGACTGGGTTGGTGAGGAAGACAAAGCCTCAGTGTCCCTGCCTTGACTATATCCATTAGAATTGATTATGATATTTTAAAAACCACCTCACCACTTAAGTCTGTCCACACTGTAGTATTAAGTTTATTAACGGTATTAAACAAAGTCGATGGAAATTAAAAAAAATCCCTAATTCCCTCACGCCTATTGTCCCCTATTGTAACGTCTCCACATGCGGTCGGACATAGTCACTTCTGGTCAATTCCTTCACACCTCTAATAGGTCAGTAGACCAGGGCCGTATTCACAAATCACACTTAAGTGCACTTTGCTAAGGTTCCCTTAAGTTGAGGTAAATTTTAAGAGTTACACTTAAGTGCATTTCACAAAACCTTTAGTGTAAGTGTTACACTACTTCCCCATTAAGGCAACTTTTAAGGGAACCTCAATAGGTCCCTAAAAGTTGCCCTTAAGTATTCATTCAGCATTTGCGCATCACACCAAATGGCTGCACACTTGTTTTTTTGCTCATAGAGTCCCTCCGGTAGGAGAGGATTTTCAAGACGATCAAATCCCACTTGAAAATTTTTTTACGTAATTGCACGATGGGGATAGTTTTTCTCACTGGTTTTCCAATGATACAAAGACTGTAATACTTGGTAAAAAAACAGGCATCCTGCCAGAAATATCAAGCTTTTTTAAATACATAAGATAGATATTCATATGTAGTGGTATATACAACTCTGAAACAGTTGTTTAAACCAATGCGACTCAAAATAATTCGCGCACCTCCCGGGCTCACCTACAACGTTTTCTCTATTCCGACTAGTGTCTTCAGTAGATGGGGGGCTGTTGCTTGCTCTCAATCTACCGTCAGGAGGGTCAACATCACAACATCTTTAATTGAATGTCATTCTTTGACTTCAAATGGGAAGGGAAAATTCCCCGTCGATAAATTGATTAGCCTCACAGCACCACCCATTCTGCTGAAGGACGCTAGTCAGACTAGTGAAAACGTTCCAGGTGAGCGAATTGTATTTGAGTAGTTGGACGTTTAAAAAACGGTTCGACTTTTTAAAAAATTAAGGCTTTTGCTCACTTAATTATTTGTTTTCATTTTGATAAGTTATTGAAAAGGTTTTGCCTCCCCCTTTCCAACATTAATATTTTGAGTGTGATAAGGCTAAATGAGATATGTGTTCAGGAATGTTTAACTTCTGAGATATGGTTGTCAATTAAGGATTAGAAAAATTTCGATTAGACTCAAAGGTATTATTAATACTTTGAGTAAATTTCATTTTTTTTAAAAAAAAAATCTTCAGCAGCCCCAATTTGTATGGAATCAGCAGCCCCACTGGTATAAAATCAGAATTTTTCAACTTTATGGGGTTTTCAGCAAAATTAAAGCTTTACCATGGTCCACACTGCTTTAAATTGCAAACAAGAATTGTTATTGCAGGAAGAATGACTCATTTTGCTTGATTCATATCACATTGATAAACAAATTTAATTCCAGTGAAAAAACTTTCTTGGTTTTCCAGTAGTTTCTACTATTAAAAAAATTGCACAGTTGGTTAACCCATATTCCAAGGCTAGGCGTTTCAGGGTTTTCCAAAGGATCTTCTTGAAAATTAACACTTTCATAAGAGCCACATCATTGAAGGTATTTTAGGTCTCAGTTTGAATAGTTTGTGTGCGGACTATTGGACACCTATTGCCACATGTTCCCAAGATACAAAGGATTTTGTCCCTTGTTTTTAAAACGTTTTTTCCTCATAGGCATTTCAGAGGTAATAATCCAAAGCAATAGTCTTCAAAAACTGGGGTTTGTGGGAGGGCAGGAGGCATCTTCTTGAGAGGTTAGACTGTGACCAAGGGCCTTTCCATATAAGCACAAGTGCGAAGCTCTGTTTGAAAAGTACCACATTTAATTTTGGGTGTGTTTTCACATCCCTGTTTTTAAGACGTTATGTATTGTAGACCGAGAGATACCAGTAATTTAATCCTGATTTTTGACCAGGTGTCTTGTTATGATATTGTATAGGCCATCCCTTGGGACATCTGAAAAGCCAAAGTCTTAAAGGGGTCGAGGCGGTGCACTCTTTGTACAAAGTGACGTCAGAGGTAATGACCTGAAAGTTGATTGTTCTTCACCAATATAGCTATTCCTACGCCTACTGATCACATATAAGAGTAAACATAACAAATTGTGTATCATTTTAAAGATAATAAAATTATCGATTCGGATTGATATCAATTGCGCCTATAAAAAGTGAAGCAGCAGGTAAAAGGGGGGGGGGCTTTTTTTGAGTTTTATAGGCTAAAAAGTAAATTGATTTTTTTCAATTTTTGCTATTTGTTGACCTAACGACTGGATATCAATTAAAATTTGTCCTGAGCTATCAATATTTTTCCTTCCATATTTTCCCAAAAATTGACCCCATATATATGCTACTTACACCTGAGAAGAAAAAATGTTTCCCTTCTATAGTTTTCGCTTAATGGTATTTTAAGTTGAACCAACTCAATTTCCGTATTTTAACAATTTGTACTTGTTGGCTGTTGCACCCTGACAAACAATTTATTATCGTTATAGCACCTTTCGTAAAAATAGTTGTAAATCTGTCATTCAGGTTAATAGGGATTAATGGTTCTTAAATTGAATAAAAAAAATGGTTCTTCTTCGAGCAACCACAGACCTTTTTGGCTCGGTAGTAGTTTAGAACCTTAAAATGATGCAAAGGTTTTGAAAATTTTGAAGAAAGCGATTTTGTCTCTCAAACAGCAAGCCTTTACGAAATTAAAATTTGAGGAAATTTGGCACGGGTTTTGGTGGAACTAAATTCGGCACAATTTTAGCTTCAGAGGCAAACACATTTTCCCAAAAGAGGACCTTAAGAAATTAATTATGCTTTTCAACCGTGCGGGGGGTATTAGGAACTGCTGGAGGGGCGCAAAATTGGGTTCTACGGGCCGCACATGCTCGTACACTTCCCTATGCCAGTATCCCCGGGGTAACCATACAATCAGCATGCAGTTATTCACAATTATAAGACTGAAAATCAATAAGAGGGTGTTTTGAGTCATCCCACAATGCAACAGTGTTGGAAATAATTATACTGTGAATAGGCGTCCAACTAAAACCAATTTTAACACATGATTAGGGCCTGACTTTTACACTTATTTAGCCAGTTTTAGCCCACAAAGTGTTGTTACTTAGGAATTTTAGCAGATCTTGAAATGTCTACTGTGGTTCTGTAAAACTTTTCGAACACTGTCTGACAAGGCTTTTAGCTACAGTAGAGTACAGGCACATTGCATTGCATTGTGGGATTGATTCCAAAACACCCTCTGGACATCACCGTTAATTTACAGTTAGCCTCCTCATAGATTGACTTATTTTTTTAAATATCAATGACCATCAGTAACATATTAGTGCCCCAGGACTGAGACGGATCTTTCAGACTAATTTAGTCATCCTGACACCTATTCGTCAGTAGAGTGAGAAAGCCTACTTGAAGATCGGCATTTAAATGACATCTTGAGTGTACGTTGGTCTCCATGGAACCACATAATTGGTAAATTGCTGCGTTGTCGTCTTCGGCCCATTCCATCCAGGTTCTCAGAATCAAGATCCATATTACTCGTTGAACCTTTTGCATGAAAGCTGTTTTACACGGTGGGAAAAACAGGGCGGATCTGGTGATTTAGTTAAGTAGGATTGGACTCATATCCATGGGTGGCATATTTGAAATGACATATCCAACATCTTGCACCTCATGCAACTTTTAAATAATAACATGCTACCCCAACATTGAGCAGAGTAAGTTTTCAAGCGTATCGGACACATCTTCTTCAACATTTAGAGCCTCATGCTAAAAGTGATTCAATATTGCACTAGGCATGTTTTGCATAGCTGCGGTGGTATATAAGAACATTCGGTCAATTCGGCATAAATACTGTTTTCCAAAGACGAGATGTCAAAGTAGGCTACATTGGAGTTCGCCGATGCTGTTTCTACGTTAATCGAAATTGCTATATTGAGCTTGGTGCAGTAGCAGTAGGAGCATATGTATTACGGGTGGCTGTTGGGCTCTCAGTAATGAGTTCACATGAAAATGGGGCGCGCTGTCCACTTTCATGTGGTCAAATCTCAATAGAAGTATTTAACATATTCCGTTTCACAACTTCGTAGATCTAGCGACCTCATAAGGGGCTAGGATATGGATTGGCTAGTTGTCGAAAATATCTCTTCCGCTTGCTATGCCATACCAAGAGAAAAAACTGAGAAAAGAAATGTGGTCTTGAAGGACGCTGAAACTAACACTTGTGGAAATTTGAGGCCTATTTTGGGGGGCACGCCCCCTTGTGGTCTCCCCGGACGCCTGACAGGATCTTCAATGAGTGATAGGCGCATCAACCCTTTGTCCCTTACGATGTGTACTGAATCGGCAACGTGGATGTTCGTTCCATACTAATTTAGCAAACAACACCAATAGTGGAGGCAAATATGGGGATACTATTATGGACAAAAAACTTTTGATGGTATTTCTCGTCAGAAGAGTTTCCTATTCCTCAAGCTCATAAAAGGTTGATGTATCATGACTGAGTTTTCAATTTTCTATGCTTGATGATGGGCTTTTCCAACGCGTTGATATTTTCTTTTTATGCATCGAGAAATTCCTCACATCATCAGTCCTTAGTGGGGCTGCAGGACATTTAAGCAGGCCTTTAGGACTTCCACAAGGTTTGTTATCAGCGTCTTAAAGACAGGTATCCCAGGTTCTTGCTCGGGCATGGCAAGTCGGTGCAGTTCAGCAAGGAAATCGTGCGCCGCTGTTATCTAGCCCCTGACAAGGTATGCTATATCGTCAAAGTGTGAAGGTAAGATTGACAAGACAAGGAGCTTGTTTATCACATCTGCACGAGAAAATGATAGTTAAGAGTTACAGGTTTCACTCCTCTAGGTATATGCCTATACTATCATGTACAAAAATATACATCAAGAAACTCACATTTCTTTGATATCATTGCGACTGGTACCCTTAAATGTAAGGTTTCTCAGAAGATCTTGGCATTGTTAGCCTGGGGGGTGGGAGGGGGGTGGGGGGGGTCGGTGTGTGTAGGTGGGGTGCATGGGCGGGGTTGGGTGGGGTGGTGGGTGGGGTGGTGGGTGGGGGGGGGGGGGTGTGGGGGCGTGGGTTGTTGGGTGTGGGGTTTTGTGGGGGGTGTGTGTGTGGGGGGGGGGGGGGGGGTAAGCATCGGAAAATTGCAAGGGTGACCAGCTTCTGTGAGAAATCGGCACACGGTGCTGCAAGCAGGAATATTGCATAGAAGCACAAACATACCCTGGCATAAAGACTAGCATCGGCCCTGAAGAATCTGAATAAAATGATTTACACTTGTTATTTTTTTATTTACATATGCTCCTTTAAGCAGAACACTAAACAATGATATATGCTGTCTGTCCAATTAGAGCTCTGATTTTTATTAATTATTTCAATAAATACGCACTTCAAAATAAGTCGACGAAGAAAGTTTCTTGGTGTCTCTATGGAACCTAAGGGCGTTTTTGTATGGGGAAAGGAATGGGTCAATTTTTATTTTTAAACCTTTAAAAATATTTGAATATTGTTTTTTGCTTTTGTTAAAAACCTGTGATATTTAGCGAATAAAGGTTTGGTGCCATTATTAATTACGTTTTGTGGAGGGTAGCCCATTCACCCTTCCCTTCTCTTCTTCAATCTTACTTGTTCTCTTTTCGTTTTCCTCTTCTTTGCCCTAGTCTCTCCCTATTTTTCGTTCTCTTTTTCTCTTCTTCAATTCATTTTTTGCTCCCCTTCCCGAGTTTTTTTGTGGGGGAGGAGCTGGCCCCTCGTTTCCAACACTGGTTACGCCACTAGCGTTTAATAAGCCTACAGTAATGCGAGAAATGATCTTCTGTGGGAGGCCAGGCTTGGACTTGGATTTTCACAGCAGCAAGGTCCTGACTGGACTGAGAGCCTAAGGCGGCAAGCTCATATATGTAAAATTGAATGTGCGACGAAATAAATTTGTTGATGAGTTGTCATTTACAATTAAAAGTGGTTCAAATTGAATAAAAATCCAAAGATTTTTTTTTCAAGTGAAACTTAATGATCTTGTCAACGATGATGAATAGAAACCTTTTTTTTATTATGACTTTTTCGAAAACATAGATATTTGTGGAAATAATCAAAAAACGGGAATTAAGTTAATTGAACGACAGTAGCGGAAATTGCAATCATTTTGGGCAAATCGAACCTTTTGTGTGTGGTGGTGGGGGGGGGGGGGGTCAACTACAGATGCCCAAAGTGTCACTATTTTCACAATCAATAGAGGTGTGAAATCTCCGATTGGCTCACGATTTCTGCGAGCCGTTGCTGAGGGTGATATCTAGGAAGACTTCTCTGCCTCATGTATGGGACAACCTTGCATGAGTGCAGGCTACGTCATTTCAGCACATAGATGCACCCCAGGGATATGGAGTGGAACAACTATGTTGCCCTATAATTAGGAGCCTAAGAGCTCTTTATGGTTGAACGAAACCAGAATATCTTAGACACCTTTCAGAAACCATTTTTGCCTTTGTAGAACCGGCATGGTTTTTTTCCACAAGGGTTGTTTTCTGGGGGTTTAAGAGAAGGAACTTCATGAACTTTCTTTCAAAATTTAATAGTTTTAGAAACCAGAATGTCTTCAGAGAGGTACTTCATAGAGCTTCTCAAAATTTTAGAACCATTTGCAGACCCGTTTAAGGGTCCTATAGACCCCCAATAGGTTCTGATGGGTGCCCGAAGAACATTTTTATTCAACTTTAAGAACATTAATCATGATTATTAACCTGGAATGACAGATTACAACCTTTTTTTCGAAGGGGAAGGGTGCATAAACGATCAATTATTGTTGTCAGGGGCCACAGCCAAAAGTAGCAAATGGGTTTAAAATACGGAAATTGAGTTGGTTGGTCAAAATTAAAATACCCATTATGCAAAACTTTTAGAAGGAAAAAATTTTTCTTCTCAAGTGCAAGTAGCATTATATAGGGGGTGAAATTTGGAAAATATAAGGGAAAACTTTAGAGATTCATGGACAAATTTTCATTTATATTCAGCCCGGTGGTAAGGCAAAAATGAGCAAAAAAGTTGAAAAATCATCACTTTTTGGCCTATAACTAGCTGCTGCTTCAATTTAATAGCGCAATTTTGATATCCTCGAATAGATAATTATATTCTTTTAAAATGATACCCAATTTGTTCTGTTTACTTTTATAGTGATTCAGTATAGCGCTCTAAGGAAATAGCTAGATTGGTGAAGAACATGCAAGTTTAGAGGTCATTGACCTCTGGGACGTCACGATTCCACCGCGCGCGACACTAAGGTTTGATTTTCAGTGTCCCAGGGATGGGCATAGACAAACCAATATCATAACAAGACACTGGTAAAAAATCAGGATTAAATTTGCTGGTATCTCCCGGTCTATATGTAACATGACTCATTGAGAAGAAAAAAGACTTTTAACTTTAATATTTGGTCACAGGTGATACCCTTTTAAAAAAAAAGAGGGTTCCTGGGTTCTTAAATTTAAATACTTCAAAAATGATTTTTAACCAACTGAGGGCTGAACTATTTTAAATAAATACTAATGGAAGACAAAAGTTGTGTGCAGTGTAAACCGAGCTTGTACATTATTTGAAATCAGGTCAAACTATGTTTAAATATAATTTATAATATGATTTTTTTTAAATAAATAACTATGTGACGACAGGCCTTCTGACGTCACTGACCTTCAAAGTGTAATCACTAGAGATAGACAAACATTAAGGAGGGCCGTTTTTGCAAAGGAGTATCACTGTGCAGTAGTATTAAATTTTCAGTAAGCTAAGAGTAAGTGACGTCACTGAGGGAGCTAGAAACGTTTCCTAAATACACACATAATATTTGAGAGTCAAGTATCTTCCTTTATGTTCCAGTTAATGAAAAATAAAACGGAAGAATTCAACTTCTAGGTGTTACTTAAACCTGAAAAAATAAAATTGTTTTTCACCTGACAGTTTAAAATTCGGGAGCTGGAATGATGCTAGTTCTTTTTAAGACAAGTTTGTTCAACAACAAAACTTCCTTTCCCAACTTGATCTTCTCTCTCTCCTCCTTGACTCTCTCGTGTCCAACAACAGTAGTTGTCGATGCAGGATGGAGGAAGACATAGAACTGTAGGAAGGTTTTGAAGAGCCACATGGTTGATGTGTAGGTTCTACATCTGAATATGAATGGTTGCATGGAGAGACGAAATAGTCTCTACGGAGATGCAGTCAGTGTACTAGGTGCTGATGCAAAATTTACAGTTTTGCACTAGTAGCTAATGGTTGTTGTGACTGGTAAGATCTGACAGTTATTTAAAAGAAAACCACAGTGCCTAGTTTTCGCAATAGTAGTGACCTGGTTGGACATTCTTCTTACAGCCCTGATTATGTATTGGATCCTTGCATTCATTCCGCAATAAAGTGTGAAGCCTTTAATTCGTTTTCACTTTTCAGCAAGCCATGCGGGGTTATAAGACATCACGGGGGGCTAGTAGTTAAAGTAGCCGTGCATGTTTGCAAAGGAAATTGAATATAATCATATGACTGTTTGATTTTTGAGGATGAGTGAGGCGATTCCAATAGTGACCTCATCAATGGACCTCTTTATATGAAACTAAATGTTCCTTTTTCTAGTTAAATTAGTTCTCGTACTTTTTTTAAAATGTCATCTCGATTTCTTTCCCATTGGGTACAAACACCTTTCTCCTGGTTAGTCTGTTTATCTTAAAATGAATGCAGGTGACATTAAAGAGAATCAATGAATACATGCTTATGAAAGTTGGACACCCACAGTTCCATGGGTGACCTCAATACTATCTCTCAGAATTGGAGAGGGAACCAAAACAAAAGAACAACCAAAACAAAAACAAAGCCAAAAACCAACACAACACAAAAACCACAACGGCCTTCTTTTTGATTTTGTTTTTTGTTGTCTGATTTGTGGTTGTTGTTGTTTTGGTTTGTTTGGTCTTAGTCTCTTCTTTTGCCTTAAGAAGGAGACAAGATGTCCACCTGCCCTCCAGGTTTGTGAATTTAGCATCTTTTTTCAACTTTTCATCTCAATAAGCACTTATATCAGTGTTACATTTTAAAGTATAGCTATCAGTCGATGATCTTGATAAGACAAGGAAGCTTGAAAAATACATTTGTTAATCTTATATTACTGTAGTCGATGTCCGATGTGAAAGCATTTTGTACTTTGTTCCACCAAAAGGATTCCTTATTGAGTTGTGGCAGCCTTCAATAAAACAGAATGAATGTTTTGGTTACTTACTGTGTAGCATATAATTTGTATTTTTTTTTATACATTTTAGAAAGTTAATTATGACTTATGATCGCCCATGAGTAGCTTCCAATATAGAAGTTGCTTGGTTGTGTCTGCAGTAGGACTAGCACAGAGTCATTCCCCCTTCCATCCACCAAAACACTGGGTGAGTTTGCTCCATAACTTCTCAATGGCTTTGCCAACGCAGGAGGTTTATCAGAGGCGCACCTCCACTGTATATAGGACAAGAGGGAAATAAACAAAAATTAGACAGTGAAATCTTTCAGAATTTTGATGGTCAGTAATCCTATTTATAAACAAGATGCACAATGCATTTATGAGTTACACAGTTACGCAAACGGAATTAAACAAGTCAGTTAGGCCTACCACACACTCAAGGAAAAACCAACGGTGGGAAAAATGAACAAGTAATAGATGTTTACTATTGAGAGCAAGTATCAATGAACGGAAGATACTACATTGTTAGATGAAACAGGTATGGACGAATATGCTAAAAAATGCATAAATAAAATAGTGAAAGAAAGTGTTAAATACCTTTGGGAAAAAAAATAGTAAAAATTAAGAGTAATAGAGTAAATTTTAATTCTAATGTTCTCTGAAATTAGGTATGATATCTATTCATTAAAAAAAAAATAAATGGGTGGGAAATGAATAAAAAATTAAAAAAAAAAAAAAAAAAAAAAAAAAAAAAAAAAAAAACAAATACATTTACAATTAAATAATACTAAGTCAGTAAATAAAATCCGTTGAATATGTCAATAAATCAATAAAATGAAAAACGTTGACAAAAATTTACACAAACCGATACGATAAATGAAATAATAATAAACAGTTATAAAATAAAATCAGATAAAACAAGTAAAATAAATAATAAGTAATAAACAATATTTTAAAAAAAATTGTCCCTCCTTTCTGAAGGCAAAGGGGAAAAAAGGGTTTCTATTAAACATTTGTCAAAGTATGGAAATATGGTATGTTTATTTTTTTATTATTTTGTTTAGTCCTTTCAATAAGATTCTTCTTTTGGATTTCCATTCTTTAATATTTTAAATTCAAATTTGATGTACTCTGGAAAACTACAACAAAACCAACATTATAAAGTAAATAATAATAATTAAAAAACTTAATAAACAATATTATATTGATTTCAGAGTGACTATGTCATGTATTTTTTGTTTCATCTGTGACTGGCAACTTTGACATGTTGATAAAGTGACTTCACTCTTGAACTGTTGCATTGCACACAAATCCATGGAAAGTACTTGTTGTGGAGTTAAAGGTACACACTGCCACTGCTTCTGCAGCACTCACTTAAACACTCAATCTCTTAGCGAAATTCAATATTTTAGGACTGCTTGGATTCTTATAAGATTGGGGATCTTTTACAATCCTAATGTTGTGATCAGTGTTCTCAACCATGAGTAAGTAAAATCTTGATCTTTGGAGGAGAAAGTAACCACTGGTTACTTTCATTCACGAACATTGGCAAGGTAAGCTTACCAATACCCTTTCCTGATGTTGTCTTCAATACTAGCCCAACTTCAAATGATCCCTGCAGCTTTGATTAATCTCAAATGCTTCCAACCTTTTTTTTGAATATTTCAGATACTGTTGATCACAAAAGGTAAGTCTCCAAAGAGATCAAGAATTTGTTGAGGAAATTGCAGACGACTAGATCTAGGCTTAAGTTAAGGTCCTTTCATACTTCCACTTCATTTCAGTGCCATGCTGCTGCAGCCTACCAAAATCGTCCCCCCAATGCAATCACTTGCATTACTGCAACGCAATGCCGTCCTGCAACAAGTTAAAATATTTTAACTGGCCATGCAGCAAGATGCAGTGGGGTGCAGTGAGTGGTGCAGTAGCCATTTTCCTGCAAGTTACTGCCAACGACTGGCAACCCCTTGACCTGCATGACCTCGGGTTGACCTGCATTAACTCGATTAGTAATTGCAGCGGAATGACGGAACTTGCAGTGATTTACTGCAAAGCCAATGCAATGCAGTGGAAGTAGGAACGGACCTTTAGGCATGATATAAAGCCTAGATTCATGTAGTCTTGTAGATGTAGGCTCACCTGCTAAATGAGTAGTCCTACATCTACATTATCTTTTCTGAAGTGTAGGTTTGGTCTAGAGTTTAAATTATGTTTTGAATTGTATCTGAACTAAGAAAATAGGAACAAATTGTCCTGAATTTACCTGTTTTTACAGTTCTTTTTCTGTAAGTTGGAGAGAGCTTCATTGCCCAGGATACAAGATTCTCCCATTTCTTTCTCACTGTTTTTGCATCTCTGGATGCCGATGGATTAATGCTGTTTACTACCTCATTTATCTCACTCCCATTTGTTTTTTTATCTTTGTTCGTCCAATTGGCATCAAGCTGGGGGCCCTTAGAATTCTTCTTTTCCCATACTCGCTCACAAGAGCTTCTTGCTCTTCTGGCTCCAATTGGGTCTCCTTTTAGTAGCCATTTTGGTTGTCATGTCACTTATGCAAATGAGCTTGAATGGAGTACTGTGATTGGAGGAATGTTTGAAATATGAATATTCAGTGTATAAATTCCCTTAATGTTTCCCTTATCTGAAACTCATTTTTAAGTGTTACACTTAGGTAAGTGCAACACTTCAGCCCTTGTGAATAGCACTTAAGTGTTTTCCTTAGTTAAGAAGGAATCCTTTAAATTACTCGTAAGGTTGCACTTAAGTTAAGGGAGTTTTATGAATACGCACCAGTGCTTACTTGTTTGTGTTAAACATGTCACAGTTAGTCCGACAGAGTGTACGGTCGTGAATGTACACAGTACTTTATAATACCGGTCGTAAAGTTACGACCGCACTTAACCCTGCTCTTCTTCGGCATTAAATCGTCGGGACTTAAGCTATGTTAGGTCCGATAGAGTTAAAACCTGTGATGTGCGTTCAAACGGCAAATTTATATCAAAAAATAAAACCGATCATTAGGTCGGTATTAAGTGAAGTCTGTCCGACCGCACATGTGGAGACGATTACCAATAGGGTACAATAGGCATGAGGGGAATTAGTGGTTTGTGTTTAATTCCACGGACTTAGTTAAACCGGTTCAATATACACATGTGGACACGACTTAAGGCTCCTTGAGCATACTTGTGACATAATAGGCCATAGTGAAGTTATTCCGTAAAGGTTTTCAAGGATTTTAAAATAGCAAATCTGGCACAGTTTGCTGTGGTTAGTGGTTAGGTAGCTAATTACCTAATGATGCAATGATTTGGGGTTCAAATCACGCTCTTGCTTCTCCTAATTCATAATCTTTTTTTCATTTTTGTCAAGTTGGAGGAAGTCCCATAAAAATCGATAAGAAAGAGAATAAACTGCACTTGAGGTTTAGTAAGGGAGACCACCTCCTGGAGCATGGTTGGTGGTCGTCAAAAACTTCAGCATGCCATTAAGGGTACTTCGTCTCGTTCCTGTGCATGCTGAGGAAATATACTGCCCTGCTGTGTTCCAAATGGCTATTCATTGCTTTCACAGCAACTGTGAGATGCTAATGTAACAGAGTTTCTCTTGTAATAATGCCACTAACACGGATAGAGAGCATGAGTGCAATTAGGTTCCTTAAGCTGACACCAGCAGCTCGTGAGATGGGATGTATCAAGAGCTTATTTAGGAATAATGCCACTCAAGAAGTTTGCAAAGATGTGGTGCATATTTTATGCATCCTGAAGTTGACTCAGAGAATTTCAACATATTATTGTTTTGTGAATATGAAAAAATAGTCAAAACTAGAAAATAAAGATAGAAACCAAAATTAACAATGCCGAAATTTGAGGCAGTAATCGGATTTTCGTTTGGGGGCAGGATATAGTAAACATTATGTGTAGTATACGTCCCATAGGATAGGGGTGGTTGTATAACAAAAATTACGGCTCCGGAATTTATAACAATAGTTGTGATTTTCTATATGAAGACTCCGATTAAGATTTAGCATTTCACCAAACAAGTGATATAGGTCTGGTACAGCATTATGTAAATGCCAAAAAAACATGATTTTTTTGGAAATTGAGGGTGCCATGCTCAGGAAATCTCTGAGTCGGCATTGAATGCTTTCACCAGCGGTACGAGATTAACAGAGCCTTCTCTTAGGAGAAATGCCAATAAAATAATGTTTCCAGGAGAGTGTGGCGCATATTATGTATCCTTAATGCTTTCACAGTGCTGTGAGAGTATAGAGTTTCTCTTAAGAAATATGCACTCAACACATGTTCAGAGAGTGTGGTGCCTAATTATGATATCCTTAGTGCGTTCACAGCAGCTGTGAGATTTTGGATTGTAAAAGAGCTGCTCGTAGAAGGATAATGCCATCAACAATGTCAGAGGGTGTGGGTGCATAATATTGTATCAATAATGCTTTCACAGCAGGCGGTGAGATGTAACAGAGCTCTTTAAGGAGTTAATTCCACTCAACAATGTTCAGAGCGTGTGGTGCATATTATGTATCCTTAATGGCTTCACAGCAGATGATGAGATGTAACAGAAGCTTCCTGTGGAGATATGCCTCTCAACAATGTTCAGAGAGTGTGGTGTATATTATGTATCCTTAAGGCTTTCACAGCAGCTGTGAGACTTTGTAATTAACAGGATCTCTTAGGAGATAAGCCACTCCACAAATGTTCGGAGGTGGTGTATATTAGAGTAGAAAACCGTTGAGGACAGTCAGACGGTCACACCTACTTTTCCTGAAACTTTACTGGACTTACATGTAATGCATGACTTCAACCGATATCTCCCCCCGAAGGATGAGGTATTTTCATGGTTCGTTCATCAAAAGTTTGTAAATACATCCTCTACT
>JAMKCH010017251.1:0-33336 GCA_023653785.1 Ophioderma brevispina
ATATGGACAATTGGCGTAGTTTTGCTGGACATGCGAAACTTTATGATGTCATGTGACGTTAATGTCGGGCATGTTGGTACTCATTTCGGTATCAAGGAAAAGAGAAGAGGAGGGCCATAGAAATCTATTGGTACCAAATCCAAGTGTCTGTGATGTTATTGTGTTGCTGTTAGGCAGTTAGTATTCTCTTCCGAAGGGGGGGGGGTGGTTGCAACCACCCCCCACCCAACCCCCCATCCATCACTTGGGATCACCCTGTATCTTACCTATCCCCGGTGGGATGTTGTTTTGGAGGGTTTTAAGCAAGCGGGGAAAAACCTGAAGGGGGGAGGGGGTGGTACCACCCCCTCCATTCGGTAAGACGAGGGTTAATTCATCGAATCCACAACCTTTAAAAATATAATTAGACGTTTGGATATTCTGTAATTTGCATTAAAATGTGAAAGCTGTTAAGCTTCTTGTATTTTTGGTTGCAGTTAATTTTTTTTTTTTGCCAATTTCACAAAGGAATAAGGTGTCACTGCTACCATTCACTAGGGCAATGACATCAGAATATATAATGAACTGAGCAGAGTGGGAATAGAGGAGGATTACTGAACCCAATGAACACAAGTGATATATCCTATACATGAGTTATTTTTTGGTGAAATTTTAATCACAATTATTAGCCTTAGGTAGTTAAATGCTTAATAACATTTCTGATTTTGGTTGAAAATCTGTGATTGACTGAAAAATGTGCTTGCAATGACCTCACATATGCTTTCTTGTGAGACTTTCACTTTAAGTAAACGAGTGGGGTTTGGTCAGAATACACGCGTACCATTCAGCAAAATTAACTTGGTATCAGGCGAAAACAGTCTGCATTTACCGCAAAGTTCCAAAGTACGGAAACGGCCCTTCTTAGAGTGTATAACGATCTCCTCCAAGCAGTTGACCGTCATCAGGATGCAAGGTTTGGTCTACTGAGCTACTCTGCTGCATTCGACACGATCGATCATCAAATACTGATTTCAACGCTACGTCACCGTTATGGCATTAATGGTAACGCTTGACCTGGGTTTTACTTCGTAACCTCTGGGTCGACACACCAAAATTGACTAAGTGGTTGTGGTTGTTTGACGAAGTTTCTGTATGAAGGGGTGTCCGCCGGGATCAGGGCTGTGGTACTCCTATTTTACTATGTACACGCTCCCATTGGCGGGATATTATAAAAATGCATGGTGTCAAGCATATGATTTACTTGCTGAATAATCCCAGTTATATCTGCTCTTAGATCATCCAAACGTGATATGCCATTCGCCAGACTGGAAATGTGCATTGCTGACATTAAAACCTGGAGGTGCAAAACAAGCTTCTGCCTCAACGAGTCAAACTGAGGTTTTGCATTGACTTCCAGGTTTAAGAGATCTCCTGCCTTCCCCGTTGTTAAATCTGTGGTACTGACATCTCTCCCCCTGTGACCGTAAAAGATCTTGGTGTCATTTTCGATTAGCACCCTCCAAATGAATGATAACATCAGCAACGTAGCGCGTCTTGCTTCTTTTGCACTCTATAAGATCGGGAGAATACGGCACTATCTGGATACTGCATCTACTGAACGTTTAGTCCATGCATTTGTGACTTCACGCTTAGACTGCTGTAATAGCTTGCCCTCACGTGATCTTGGGAGGGTGCAGCTTATTCAAAACGCCGCTGCAAGATTAGTTACGAAAATGAAGCGCCGTGACCATCAACACATGACACCTGTTCTACGCAGTTTACACTGGCTTATGATCAGCGACAGGGTCATTTTAAAACTGCGCGTCTTACGTTCAAAGCACTGAATGGTCAAGGGCCACTCTACATCAGCGAACTTTTAACGCGATACTCACCATCTAGGTCATTGCGTTCTGCATCTCTTGCCCTTCTTGTCACTCCCAGGAACGCAAAAACTTTATTTTATGGACATCGTGCTTTTGCATTCGCAGCGCTATTTATTTGGAACAAATTGCCTTATTATATCAGGACTGCCTCTACTGTAAATCTTTTTAAGCGTCACCTGAATACTTATCTTTTTAATAATGATATTGTGTAAATATTTGTGACCTTTTTATCTGTGGTCACATAAACGGAGCTTACCGTTTTTTAAACAAAATTAATGATTTAGTTGGGTATTTGTGCGCAGCTGTTTACTGTGCTTTTATATTTGGGCGTATTTCTGTGAAATTGGTTTATTGTAATAGAATATTGTGTCTTTTAACTATGTAAATTATGGCTTATTGGTTTTCTCATATCAATGTAAGTGCTCAGTGACTGGCTTTGATGTTGGGCGCTATATAAATCTCTCTTATTATTATTATTATTAAGTGTCATTAATTCTGATTCAGAGCAGGTTGGCAAAGTTGCAGGGCAGGAAGGGTTGGTACAACATGCGAGATAGAACGGAAGCTTCGATATCTTATATTGGTGTACATCTTTTTCTACGCTTTTCAGCACACGTCTATGCCACTTTCAAATTCTAGAAGGTGGCAAGAAAAAAACATTCAACAAGAATCGTGGTTTTAACCCTCGTCTTATTAAGCATTTTTGTAGATGTATGGTTTAACAACGAGATTAGTTGCCACCCCCTCGGGAATTCATTATCAAGCACCCAGTGCTTATTGTAGCTATTGTCCTGCTCTTTTCATTCATTCATAACCAAATAAGTACTAGCATACATATTATGGCGTTAAAATGAAGTCAGAAAGTCAGTGAGTCGGCAAAATTGATAATTTTCACAGACGTAGTGTAGAACCATCGTTTACCTGAATCCTTTGACAGCTACGTAAGTAGTCCATACCACACTTAAATTCAGGAAACCTGTATGTACCACACATAATGTTGTTAATGCATTGAACTCAAAATAAAACCCATTAATAACAGAACGTCAGTTTTCGCCAACGATTTCACATACTTGCTGTAGTCCAATAATATGGACTCGAATAATTTGATGCCGATTTGCTTTTCAGGTTTTCAAGAGGTAAATGTTTGGGATATGTTTTCAGCGAAATCAAGAGAGAGAGAAAGAGTAAGAGAGAAAAAAGAAGAGAGGAAGAGTGAGAAAGAAGGAAAGAGAAAGATATAGGAGCAAAAAACAAAAAGAGGTAAAGAGAAATAAAGAGGACTTAAAGGTCCCAGGAAATGCAAATAGAATTGATGTGGTTTGTGTCAAGTCTACAAGGAGGGACCAGGAAGCATTCAATATTTGGGTTGGTGATGACATCATTGGTGAAACTATTGATTTTTCAGAGAGTAATAGAAAATTGCAGGTCACTGGTGTGAATATATTCATGACACTGACTGAAAATCAATAGTTTCACTAATGATGTCACTGGTAGTGTATTCTTTTTTCTGGCCCTGATTATTGAAATGGAACATCCCTGTAAAGATTTGGAGTAGGTTTATCATCTCATTTCTTGGAACCTTTAAGGAGAGACAGGAGTGAAATATTCGTTTTACTTGCCAAACTAATGACCTCTCTCTACTTTCTTTGTGTCTTTGTTAAGGCTGAAATTCTTCCACCTGGCACGACACTTCGTTCGCTTGCTGGAACTAAATACGCTAGAAATGTTCGGGCGAGTATTAAGTCGAGAAACAGAAGCGCGGGTGTTGGCCAACCAAGCTACAATAGCGAGAGATTTCCGTCACGTACTGCACACGAAAGTTTCATGGCGAGACGTCTTTCTCACTTTTACAGAAGATAGGACTGACAAGATATGCTAGAATTCTAATTGCTGTAACTTAGCTTTTATTTAACGTTGCGTACTGGACCTGGTAACCTAAAACATGACAAGTGTTTCATCGTCCAGGGGGATTTTTTTTTTTCAAGTAAATCTGTCACCGCAGTGTATGAAACTAAGATGAAATCTTGCCATTTTTCCTGCCTTATGTGTAGAAGCGACTTTGTTATCTGGGACTTATTGCGACTAAGAGGGATATGAACGCTCCCATTCACTCTGTGTAAATAGGTCGTTCATGTGTGCCTCGGGCTCAGTGTTATCATAAATCAAGAGCATTATTTTCGAGTGGTTTTTTCAATCAATACACATTGTGTAAATTTTCACACCTTCTCTCCCCATGCTTGATTGCTTTATGTAGTCACCCAGTGTTTGGAAAGTTCGTAGAAACTACATGTTTCTAGTTTTTAAAGTTTTTAAAAGTCATCCAAAATATATCAGAAAAAGGGTTTTTAATAATTGTATTTATGTGTTTTGATGGTATATAAAATATGCTCATGTGGTTTTAGACAGATAAGGCATGAGTGGATTGCATTCGGGGATATATTGCATGCTTGGACCGCATTAATAAATTAAATATAGGGATAAGCGGGGCCACTGGAAAAACGCTCGTGCTCACAGTGGCCCGCTAATGAATATGTTAATTTTATCAAGCGTCCAAGCATGCAATATCCCCGAGTGCACTCAACTAATGCCTTATCCTAACCTCACTTTGTGCTCAAAGGACATTTGATAAAGGTATATACTGGAGTTAAACTATAGACTATGGCTTAGATATTCCTCATGCCGCGTTACCTATTTTTTCTATATTCAGGAATTCTAGAAATCGAAAGCTATATATAAAAAGTACGTTAATTTGAAATGAAAAAAAAAAATCAAAATGTTGCCGATTTGGAAACCTGTACACCTACCTTTATCTTCAAATAGGCCTACAAAATATCTTTCGATGTATCTCCGAATCAATTTTGTTTGAAAGTTGAAAAGTAATCTTTTTATAATTTATTTTTTTTTTGTATACGCCAGGAGAGGCACAGCCTGAACGGTGTATTCGTGTGGGCTTACTAGCCCTCTATAGTATATCATCCCAGTTGTCCCAATCATAAATTAATAGGGCACTGTCATGTTTCTGCAATTTAGGTAGTTGACACAGTCTGACGTCCATTGCAGTGTTTCTTTACATTTTCTGCAAAAGACGTGTTTTAAGGGGAGGGGGAAAAAAAATAAAAAAAGTTTTTCACTTGTCTAGTGGAAGCGTCAATTTGGTTAACCATATAGAAGAACTGCAAATAGAAAGGCATTGTGTGGGCGGCTACACTATTAACGGGTACATAAACACGTTTAAAATTTTAGTTTAAATATGTGTGATAAATTATGTTGAAACGGATTCTCAACATTGATGAATATTACAATAAATAATTAGCTAATTAGAAGACTAAATAATTAAAATCGGGAAACTGATGGGCGCATCCATGTTGCCGATAATCTCACGGCCATGCGTTTCGGCCCATCCCGCGGCCATTGCTATATACAACCCAGCGAATAACCAAAGCGTAGCACGATGGTCTCCTTTAAACGAATGATTTCTTACACCTGACAATTGGGTTATCACAAAAAATAAAAGTGAAAGCTGGGTCGACGTTGGGAATTGCCTCAAAACTTACCCTTTAAAGGGGGTTGATCTGATCAACAACCTCGCCACTCGCTTTTCTCCATCCAAATTGAGATCTAGATATCAAAAGATGGTTATATTTTTCCGTTACTCACTGAACGTCAAGTCATGGAAAAATGTTCCTTTGTGTTCGAAACAAAAAAGTCTCCAAGTGGTCGACCATAAAAGTCCACATAAACTGCCTATGGCCAATCTAGTACACTTTGTGTCCACCGTCCAAACGGCTGGACCAGATGTTTTGGTGATATCTCGATGTGAGACGAGAAAATATTATTTGAATAATCGGGACATAATCGGGTCATACACCTTTAATTGTAAAAAGGTATCTGTAATTCTTATTTTTTGTGCTTGTGTGTCTCTGTGACTGTTTTTGGTGATTCGTTCTTCATCTTGTTACTTCCTTCTGATTGTGGTAATTGGGTTAACGCGATTACCTAAACAAAAAAGGAATGGAAGGCAGTTCTAAATACGTAGATAATAAAATTGAACCAAAGAAGGGTACGCTCAAATAAACAGCCAAATGACTGATGTTAATACGGGACCAATCCTTGCGACCATTTTATTTTAAAAATGAGCTTCCCCAGGGGTAGAATAGGTGGTCATTGTTCTGTGTTAAGACTATCTTTTGGTTTCTAGTAAAATGGTTTACAAAACCACTGTTCTATGTAGGAATACACTCCTTTCTTGTAAAGCAAAATAATCTTTTGTCAAAGGGGTTGGTGCTTCTACAGTTTTGGCTACATTAAAAAACTCGGGCTTATATTATCGGCAAATAACGTGAAATCCTGATCCTTTAAACTGAGTCAGTGCGACCTCATATAGAGAAATGTTGATATACATTTGATATCAATAGAAAGAGGGGGACCGTAGTAGACAGGGTGAGTACAAAAGTACAACCAAATGAGGACTTTGGAAAAACCTCTGGCTATTCATTTTTTTCTTTCTTCAGGTAGTACAGTCGGGCGGCTTTTTAGCTATCATAAAAAAATTACGGCTTTAAAATCGATTCACGCGTTCAAAAGTTAGATTTGGAAGTGTGGTTCTCAATATGATCCAGCCGGAGAAAAACTTTTTGGGGTACAACGTCGGCCTGCTTCACTGAATTACGCAATGTCCTTGTTTGTGCATAGTGCGTAACCAGTGGTGAGGTGGTGGGATGTGTAGGGGCAGGATCCCTTTCTCAACATCCTCGCCCCTTCTGTCCCAATAGAGATCAGGAAAGTAAATAATGATGTATAGTATTAACCGTTTACGTGTTTTAGTAATGCCCCAACATCATGGTTTCCACTGACTGGTCCCCTTCTCAAATGAAAATGTGCTGCTTACATCACGGGGATGAATGTTAAAATGACATCAGATATCAATAATGTTATGAAATCAATTTTATAACATTTTTAAAAAAAAAAAAAAAACATAAAAAACAAACAGCGCAGATTAATCTAAAAATATTCCATACAATATATCGTGTTAATTTCATTGAATCCTTAAGTAATATACATTATATTACACCACTGTTGTTTGTTTTTTGTCAGGAAGGGAAAATTGTAAAAAAAGTAAAAATAACAATACATACTCAAAATTCTTATGTAACTACCAAAGTAAAGATATCTTGGACCAGGACCCCCGTGCCCGATAGTTTGCCCTTGGCGAATAGTTTGAACTAAAGACCCCAAAAAAAATACGCAGCATGTTAGAACCCCATAAGTTACAAACCATGGTCTATGCACGAACACAAAATGTATCAATAGTATGTTTTTGTCTGCAAATTTTGACACCTTTCTTGCTCATATTGTGATACATAGTCACCATGTATGAGTAAGATTCGTTAAGAAAAAAACAGGGAGAAGCAACTTTTAAAAGGGGACATATTTCTTATAAGGGGGTTGTGTTGTTGGCAATATTGATCGCAATGGGGTAAGGCGGGTATCAAAATTTACGGAAGCAACGAAACTATGATATAATTTATGGGTTCGTTCAAAGACAATGGTTTATAATTATGTGGGGGTATTTAGACATGGCTGCGTTACTTTTTTGGGGTCTTTATTACCACCCTTCTCCTGGCATCCGCACACACAAAGTAGTAATACAGTATATTTTGAAGCATTCAAGTTTGAATAGTAATGAGTCTAAAGTGTACTACGGTCGGTGTTTGTTGAAAGTTGTTCGTTGCGGAAAATAAACATTTCACAAGTCTTTGAATATCTAGATCGATTTCAAAGCTGTTTAAACATTTTTTTTCTACTGACAGGAATTAATTGGTAAAATCGATTAAGGTTCTTCATAAAAAAAATCACTCATTTGGTTGTACATCGTTCGATGAATGCAAGACAAACGTAAGTGCCAGTTTTGACGAATGTGCAGGAAGAAAAGTTTGTGTTCGATTGGATTCTTAGGTGGTGTTGTCCTTAATTATATTCAGGTATTACAATGGAAATGTTGGTATGATATAAATGAAATATTTCTACTTGACAAACGCAATTAATTAGTTTTAACAAAAGAAGGAAAACGTAAGTGAAATAAGTATTGTGTTGTTAGTGCAAGACCAATGTAAATGGCACTTACGTTGGGATTGCACTGAAAGGGGGAAAATATGGCTAATGCAAGACCAACGTAAGTGCCACTTACGTTTGTCTTGCACTGAAAAGGGGCAGAAATGTTCAATGCAAGACCAACGTAAGTGCCACTTACGTTGGTCTTGCATTAAGCGGAAAAGGCGGATTGCACGTACGTTATCTTCTTTTTTCTAAATAAAACTTTTTTAATCACTTACATATCTTCACACATAGTTTAAATTATGCGCGAATACCTCCTCTTTCAAAATTCACCAAAAACTCGATTTCGACCAAAAGGTCACTTACGTTGGCATGGCTGGTATTGCATTCAGTGATTGCCTTATTACAAAGTACTATAATATTATGATTTGTGCATTTGTTTCTTTTGCTAGCTAACGTATTCTGAGAGAGGAGAGAGAGAGAGAGAATGAGAGAGAGGAGAGAGAGAGAGAGAGAGCGAGAGAGAGTATCAAAGAATGCGGACCTTTAAATTGCGTGTCTGTCTTTTTTTTAATATCTGTTATTTCATTCCATATACAGTACTTAGAATCTAATTTGCTATTAATATGTATTCAAATTGCACATTTTGTATACAAATGAGAAATAAAGCTAATTAAAGTTTGCATTGTTCACAAGCAATATCGTTTTGTTGGTGTTTTTTTTTTTTTTTTTTTACAGGTGTGAGTCAATAAAAACCCTTTTCATGAAAAGTTAAACGTTATTTTTGCTTAAATGCTGCTTTAGTGTTTACAGGAATAAACAGGCTATCAGAAGATTTTTATTTGGTGTCTTTCGGACTTTGGGTTCAGAAACTATGTCAATTTTGCGGAGAGACCTAAAATTATCTTTGGCCACTTTTAGCCAAACAAATGGATAAACTGACCCCAACGTATACCATAACTCATTATAGCAAATCCAATTCATACATGCAATTTCCGTTGGTTTCGATTTCTTCTTCACAAAACATATCAGTTTGAATAAAACGGTCTATTATGTAACATAATTATACGTAAAATATATTCAACACATTATTATGCCCTTGTTCAATCATAAAGATTCAGTTATTGAAGATCACTCCATATCAATGTCTGCAGTTCATGAACACAATGAAACTGCTCAGAGAATATTTACACATCTAAGATAATTATTTTGCACAAATACAGTATAATCAGTGTCCATAAATTGCAAGAATAACTAAAGCTGAAGTTTTCTGTAAATAAATTGGAATTAAAATTCATTACTGCACTGTCAAGCTGAATACAAAACCTATGGTTTCACCGTGGCTCCCAAGTTTCGCTGTAGGTTAAAATCTTGCTGATTCCAAGTAAACTGTGGTCTTACACCAGCTATATTGACTTTCTTGTTTGGGAAATTAAAAAAAAAAAAAAAAAAAATTAAATGTTTGTACTCAAATCAATGCTGAAGACCATATTACTCTATGTAAACGATGTATCTTGTTTGGCTCAAAATCGGCCAAACAGGATTTTAGGTCTCTCAGCAAAATAGGCATAACTTCTTCCTCCAAAGTCCAAATGACATCAAATAAACGTTCTCTGGAAGCATGTTCCAATACAAATATTTATTTGAACAAAAACAGTTCGTAACTATTTAAATTATTTTTTTTTTATTCTGAATGTAGGATTTGTTTTTACTCACACCGTATATTTTGCATTACACGCACACAACAACGTTAAAGGTGCAACGAGAGATTTCAAGTCATCCATATTTTCTGTGATATGTAGTGTTTCATATAGATTAGACACTTAATAGATTGCCTACCTTTTATTTAGCTACATAAATCACTTGAAAATGAAACCAAAAGGTGATTTGTATATGCTTATATTCAATAGAAAACATAGGCTGAATTTCGTATTTGCTTCTATACGAAATTAGAAGAAGAAGAAACAGTTCTCAGCTTAATCCTTTCAGACGGGGATATTTTTGATAGAGAACTTTACACCAGTACAAAAATCAGAATTTTTATTTTTTTTTTAGAGACACCTGTTATTTGAAATCTCTCGTTGGACCTTTAACAACCCTAGCCTTGCTAGCCTTGTTCAAGGCGCTCTACCAACTTAATTTTTTTGGTTCACAAGTCTAGTACAAGTAATGTCACAGATCATATTAGGCAGAAATCATGCGGAGTGGAGCATATAATATTCCCCTCCCTAAAACTAAAGAAATAGCAATACCATATCGAGAATTCACTCTATAAACCACCTAATGTGAGGTATCCATTTTCTCCTGACCTATGTTCAATGCTTCCAATAGCAAATTCAATAAGTTCAACTCAGGCAGAACGCCTTGTTCAATGTGTTAGGCTTTTTCTCGCACTTGCAAGAAGTTGATATGATTTTTATAAAAAAAAAAAAAAAAAAAAATAATTATTTTGCACAAATACAGTATAATCAGTGTCCATAAATTGCAAGAATAACTAAAGCTGAAGTTTTCTGTAAATAAATTGGAATTAAAATTCATTACTGCACTGTCAAGCTGAATACAAAACCTATGGTTTCACCGTGGCTCCCAAGTTTCGCTGTAGGTTAAAATCTTGCTGATTCCAAGTAAACTGTGGTCTTACACCAGCTATATTGACTTTCTTGTTTGGGAAATTGAACATTTTTTTTTTCACTCAGCATTTTCTCTGTAATCTCCGGGATATTAATTTTATAACTCTGCAATTATTTTCCCTCCTATTATTTGACAATAATTTGGTGTTAAATGTTTGTACTCAAATCAATGCTGAAGACCATATTACTCTATGTAAACGATGTATCTTGTTTGGCTCAAAATCGGCCAAACAGGATTTTAGGTCTCTCAGCAAAATAGGCATAACTTCTTCCTCCAAAGTCCAAATGACATCAAATAAACGTTCTCTGGAAGCATGTTCCAATACAAATATTTATTTGAACAAAAACAGTTCGTAACTATTTAAATTATTTTTTTTTTATTCTGAATGTAGGATTTGTTTTTTACTCACACCGTATATTTTGCATTACACGCACACAACAACGTTAAAGGTGCAACGAGAGGTGCGACGGGGATATTTTTGATAGAGAACTTTACACCAGTACAAAAATCAGAATTTTTTTTTTAGAGACACCTGTTATTTGAAATCTCTCGTTGGACCTTTAACAACCCTAGCCTTGCTAGCCTTGTTCAAGGCGCTCTACCAACTTAATTTTTTTGGTTCACAAGTCTAGTACAAGTAATGTCACAGATCATATTAGGCAGAAATCATGCGGAGTGGAGCATATAATATTCCCCTCCCTAAAACTAAAGAAATAGCAATACCATAGCGAGAATTCACTCTATAAACCACCTAATGTGAGGTATCCATTTTCTCCTGACCTATGTTCAATGCTTCCAATAGCAAATTCAATAAGTTCAACTCAGGCAGAACGCCTTGTTCAATGTGTTAGGCTTTTTCTCGCACTTGCAAGAAGTTGATATGATTTTTATAAAAAAAAAAAAAAAAAAAAATAATTATTTTGCACAAATACAGTATAATCAGTGTCCATAAATTGCAAGAATAACTAAAGCTGAAGTTTTCTGTAAATAAATTGGAATTAAAATTCATTACTGCACTGTCAAGCTGAATACAAAACCTATGGTTTCACCGTGGCTCCCAAGTTTCGCTGTAGGTTAAAATCTTGCTGATTCCAAGTAAACTGTGGTCTTACACCAGCTATATTGACTTTCTTGTTTGGGAAATTAAACATTTTTTTTTCACTCAGCATTTTCTCTGTAATCTCCGGGATATTAATTTTATAACTCTGTAATTATTTCCCCTCCTTCTATTATTTGACAATAATTTGGTGTTAAATGTTTGTACTCAAATCAATGCTGAAGACCATATTACTCTATGTAAACGATGTATCTTTGTTTGGCTCAAAATCGGCCAAACAGGATTTTAGGTCTCTCAGCAAAAATAGGCATAACTTCTTCCTCCAAAGTCCAAATGACATCAAATAAACGTTCTCTGGAAGCATGTTCCAATACAAATATTTATTTGAACAAAAACAGTTCGTAACTATTTAAATTATTTTTTTTTTATTCTGAATGTAGGATTTGTTTTTACTCACACCGTATATTTTGCATTACACGCACACAACAACGTTAAAGGTGCAACGAGAGGTGCGACGGGGATATTTTTGATAGAGAACTTTACACCAGTACAAAAATCAGAATTTTTTTTTTAGAGACACCTGTTATTTGAAATCTCTCGTTGGACCTTTAACAACCCTAGCCTTGCTAGCCTTGTTCAAGGCGCTCTACCAACTTAATTTTTTTGGTTCACAAGTCTAGTACAAGTAATGTCACAGATCATATTAGGCAGAAATCATGCGGAGTGGAGCATATAATATTCCCCTCCCTAAAACTAAAGAAATAGCAATACCATAGCGAGAATTCACTCTATAAACCACCTAATGTGAGGTATCCATTTTCTCCTGACCTATGTTCAATGCTTCCAATAGCAAATTCAATAAGTTCAACTCAGGCAGAACGCCTTGTTCAATGTGTTAGGCTTTTTCTCGCACTTGCAAGAAGTTGATATGATTTTTTATACAGGGAAGATTACTAAAGCACTAATATCAAACCCGCAAATACAATGTTAAAATAATTGAGAATAAATGTCAATAATACACATACAGTATGCAAAATAAAATTAGCAGGTTTTTCGGCAGCCTTAATCTAGGCTACAACAACCCTGTTTTGTTGTTTGTTATTTTTTCAATCCAAGATTTCCAATAATTGAGAATCCAGGTTTTTCAATTGAAAAAAAAAAGTTATGTTTTTTTTTATGGAGGGGGAAATGGAATATCGACGAGAATCCAGGTTTTTCGAGAACCATGGTTTTATAGATTATCATATTTTGAGCAGTCCAATTGTTGAAAATATCGGATCCAAACAATGATAGTTATTTACGCCCAAAAATTACTGGTCTTGATATGAGTTACGAACTGAGTCTCGCCAATATTTCTGCAACTAGTTCATAGCTCGACCAATAAACCTGGTTTTTCAATGAAAACTTGGTATATCGGCGAAAGTGCAGGTTATTCAATTGAAAAACTTTGATTCTCGATTGAAAAACGTGGTGTTTCGTTTGAAAAAAAAGGATTCTTGATTGAAAAACCCGGATTATCGATTGAAAAACCTGGTTTGTCAGTCTTTAAACTTAGATTCTCAATGGAAACTCAATTTAGCCCTGAAAATCCATGTTTTTCAATCGAAAAACTTGGAATCTCGATTGAAAACTTTGAATCTCGCCAAGAAACCAGTTTTTTCTATTGAAAAATATGATTTTTCAATATAACCCTGGTATATTGGCGAGAATCAAGGTTTTTCGATTGAAAAAAAATGGATTCTCGATTGAAAAACGTAATCAAGAAAACAAGTTTCGCAATTGAAAAACCTGGATTTCAACCGATATACCAAACTGCTGATAAACAATTTAGAAAAGAAACTAGGTCATCTCCCAGAGAGTCAACTAAGTGAATTGAAAGAATTAATTCACAAATGGGAAAATATATTTCCTAATGTAAAAAGTGAGACAACAACATGTGTATAGGGTGAATTCAATCACTGCAACATGGTAAAATGATAAACAACGATATAATTGAGCAGAAAAATGGTGAATGAGGTGTACAGTGTATTCTGGTTTCAAAATCAGATGGGTTCACTTCAGTCTGTCACATTACAAAGATTAGTGAAAAGAGTAGTCGCAGATATAGAAAAATTGTGAGGCTTTTTTAGATGACCTCCTTGTGTACAGCCAGACATGGGAAGAACACAATGAGACAACTCCATCAAATTTTAAGAAATTATCTCAGGCAGGTTTGACTGTGAATTTGATGAGGAGTGAATTTTCCCAATACAGATGTAACATACTTTGGACATGTTGTAGGACAAGGGAAACTTAGACCAATCACAGCAAAAGTTGCTGCAATAGAGAAATTCTCCACATTGCATAGCAAAAGGGAACTCATGAAATTCTTAAGTATCTGTGGCTATTACAGAAATACCGTCCAAATTCATTAGAAATTGTGGTCCTAAAAGTTGACATTAGCGACAGACGGACTTTTGTGTCAAACCTTGGATTTTCGTACTGCTGAATATTGGTGTCGTCGAGTGACTTTGAACCTTGTCGTCTTGAACTACTGGACAAAATTATCTTCAGGACTCTCCGAAAAAGGAACTAAATTTCTGAAGAAGATCCCCGTTTATTATATTATGAAATATTAACAATGCATGCTGTGATTTGGAGTATTTGCTATGAGGACATATCATCATTGAACTGCTTCTTTTAATCCTGGACATTGGGCACCACATCAGAAAGGACATTTTAAGAAAGAGTGTAAAATTTAAAAATGTTGAGTGTATTAATTATAATTGTCATTGTAACATATGTAATTAAGTCGTGGACATTCCAAAATCTTGAACAGATGAATTTAATAAATATATATATATATATATATATATATATATAATATATATATATATATATATATATATATATATATATATATATATAATAAATTAGTGTTATTAGTGTTATTCAGATCATTTGTGCACACGAATCATTTGTTTGTGTCTAAAGGGTATCTGACCTTGGCGTCCACGAAATGTAACAATTGCATAATTTGATTTTATATAAATAATGGATACAGCTTTAATTTATTCCCTCATAAATTGTATAATAAACCTAGTTGAATATTGTCGTATTTTTCAATTAGCCAACATTTTAGTACCCCATGTGCACCCAACTAGATTCGTACGTGCCGACCTACCAAATACTCCATAAAATTCACCCAGAATACTATGAGTGCTTTTTTATATGTATTTATCATTTGGTCATCAATGGTATATAAAATTATGTTTAATTTCCCTCACATCTTTGCGGTATTAAGATTATACAATCCTTGTAGTCCCTTATCTCACTGTTAAAAAAATGTTCGTAAATTTACGGAAATTTCTGGCAGCAGTATTTCCAGACATTTTAGGGTAAATTTACAGAAATTTCTGTCAATTAACGGAACTTTGACATTATTTACAGAAATTTGTCTCATATTACGGAAAAAAATGTGTATTTTAGCAGAATTTTTCCGTAATTTAAAATTACGGAACCAAAAAAAAAAAAAAAAGTCCGGAAATATTGCTGCCAGAACTTTTTGAAATATTTCCGTAAATTAACATTTTTTTTATGTTTTTTTGTTTTTTATTTTTATTGTTCCTAAAACAAAATTTACGGAAAATCTGTTTTCCTTAATTTACGGAAATTTTTAACAGTGTAGCCTTCCCTTCATATGCCACCAGATGTTACCATTTGATTGCTTCAAGGTCGAAAAACATGAAATCAAATCATATAGCTATATTTTCTTTAATATGATGTCGCTTTTTATATTGTCATGAAAAATGGCTACCAAATATCTATAAAATGCACCTAGAATACAAGCGTTTTTTATATATGTATTTGTCATCAAGGTTATCATTATTTTGTTCCATTTTGTACAGACCCTGTAAATACTTGATAGTAGTTGAGATTGCTTCAAGGATGATGTTTGTATAATTATAATTATATATTATTTTTATATCTTCAACTCTTGGAGCTCTCGCCCTAAAGTTTTGTGTTATTGTGTACAACACTAATTCGTTCCAACAATTTTCCATATGCCTACCTTAATTAACTCAAAGCCATTTGCTGGGGTGTCCTTTGTGACGAATAATACAGAGAGAGAGAAAAAAAAATATAATTTGATTATAGGCGCTAAACCTTACCTTGGTTGAAAGTATTTTTTTTCTTGAGTGTTTCTTTCTTTGATGACGAGTGCACGTAGAATCAAATTGCATTATAAATCTTAACCTAAGCGTCACAAAGCTAAGAATAAAATGTTTGTATTTTGTATCTTGCATTAAGCATCAGAGAGTCAGAGTGATTAATCATTAAGGTTGGTTGTTGGCAACACGACGTTGTAATGAAACCAAACAGAACAATGTTTTTTTTTCTGAAATCCGCCTTGATGTGTAACTCATAATAATGCATCTAATTGATCATTACGCGACGCGTCGTATTTTAAATTCCCTTGAAATGCTTGCTGAAAAAAGATCCTCTGTATTGCACCATAGAAATAAAAATAACAACAAAACGTCTTACACTTCTGGAGTTTAGAAAAAAATATTGATTAAAATATTATATGGATCGTTTTCTTCCAAGTAATAATTATTCCTGTGCAATTTGCATATAGGGCGCCCTCATTTTTGTCAAACGTGAGGTTTCTGCATGATCGCATTGCTTTTACCATTACTTGTAATGAATAAACCGTCCATTTGTGTAATTCAAGTAATAATTTGGTATTAAAACCACCTCGGAGTGAAACGCAAAAAAATACACATCATAATTGTGTAAATGTTCCTGTAAAACTTTCAGAAGGGTCCATCACCATCGTATTTATATTATCATTACCTTAAAGTTCACCTTTCCTAAAAGTATAACAAATTCAGCTATTTAAGCGAAGATCTTTAGACAAAAAGTGAAGGGTAAGGCTGGAACTGACCAACTTACTTTGATTTCGACTTGGACCCTTCTTGGTAGGTATTAAAGCATGCCTTGTGGTCAGTGCAATAGCACGTTTCAAACTATCCATTTCAGCTATTTCAATGAATTGTGTATTTTTGTAGGGAAATGTGCCAGCGGCCCTTTAACCCTCGTTTACCCTGGCCACTTTTGTAACAACACATGGGGAGGGGGCTTGGTAAAAGAATGTTATCCCACGTCTATTTAAGTGATTTTTTGTAACGACACACCCGAAGAGGGGTTGACTCCCTTCGATTTTCTTTTTTGAACATCCAATTCAGTAGTTTGATTAGAGTTTCTACTTTGCATTGGTATAAATTAGTTAAAACATTCCCATTGTAGGTTAATATGGCGTCATAAATCAAGACAAGTATGAAAATACTTGATTTGGGGTGATAATTGGTAATTTGCAATTTTACTGACCAGAGATCATTTTAGCACTAAAACGCTCTCTTAGTAAATTTATATAAAACTATTCATTTTTAATCATTACATCCAAAACCGCATGCAAATCTTGATTTTTATGGTGTGCAAAAAAATCGCCTATTATACACTCCGACGTAATGCTAAATATGTGTTTTACTTATTTTTGTATGAATTGAAAAAGAAGAGCATAGCTATCTAGTGGCACCAAAATTAAGTGTCTGTGGTATCCCTACGTCGTACTAGGCATGTTGATACTTGTCACCCAAGGAGGCTCTCCGTCACTTTGGGATCACCCTGTTCCCTGCCTATACCCAAATGGGTGCTTGGTTTTCATCAGTTTTTAAATCATTCGGAGAAGAGGATTTTAGAAGGGTGCAAAAATAAAATAAATACATATTATTTATTTATTTAAATAAATAATAAATACAAAAAATAAGGTATAGAATGATTAGAAGGGTACTTCTAAAACAATAAAATAAGAAATAGAATGGTACATTAGTATGCTACTAATGGTACTAATGATACATTAGTTGGTATCTTTTTTTTTTTATTGTTTCTTTGTCCCCATTAGTCTGTGATGTTGTAATCGGAGAGATATAGTCCAAGTTATGGCTTGACCGTAAAGATGAGTATATACACATTTTTTTTTTTTTTTTTTTTGCTGAACTTGATAGATAAGGGTGTGTAGAGTTAGAATCTCCCGAATGCCACCTTGGCACCCTTGGGCGTTTTGAGAAATCCAAAATGGAAGCCAAATCCAATAATTTTAAACTATAACAGCAAATACCTGCAATTTTGAATTTGGAAGTATGACTTAATGTTACAAGTGCCATACACTTGTTCATTGGATAATATAGAATATCTAGTAACTCCATCGTTTGATAATATAGGGTTAGTAGATAATTAGCTTTATGGCGAGGTCATCTTGGATTTCTCAAAACGCCCCAGGATGCCCAAGTGGCCACCCCGCAGATTCCTTATTTATACACACCCTAATCTATATTTTCAGCAAAAACTGTGTCCAAATCCATTTCTTCTTGCAATGGTTCCCTTGGAATGTTCTTTAATCGACGTAACACTGCATTATCAAAACGTTGGGTGTAAACTTCTCTCACTCTGCGTCTTCTCCTTAAGTGATCCTTGTTCTGATTAAGGCTTGTGTCATGATCTCGATATTTCTTGACATTTGCCAGATGTCGGCTTAGATGGCGGATCTCTGTGCTGAGTTGCAAGCTGCACCGTGGTTTGCGATATATAAAAAATAGACTTAAAACTAAATTCTGACATGATTTGAGATTATGTATGACATCTTCTTTAATAATTCTGATGTCCCAAGGGGTCCGTTTTGCGGCCATATTGGCTCTAAAGAGATCGTCAACAAGTGCTCAATTTATTTGAAAAATATCTAAAATGATTCGTCCCATCATAAGAAAAGAAAAATATATTACTACATATTGTGCAGTTACAGAGATATGGGTGACATGTGATAAAGGTCATTGAACTTTTGAATGGTCATTGGACAGATTTTCTAAATGCATGGATCTTGCCAACTTGGTGTCAAGTTGTTTGTATGGGCATGGTCAATCCAGAAAAGTATAGCTTGCAATATCCATGATGTTTAGTTAGGTGGGCTAATATTCGGTGTAAAATTACCTCTTGTATGGGAATTGGGGACTACTCGTCTCTTTCCTGAAAAAAAGTCCTCTCTTCCTTTTTCCTCTACCTCCATGACTTGCCTTTCTTTCCCCAGTTTCTCCTAAGACGAGTTCCCTTTTACCGGTCAGAACAGTGAAGGTCATGTCCAACTCTGGCTGATACACTACGGATATTTCTCTACTGACCGGTGCACATAAATGCTGCACAACCTCAATGTGATAAGATATGTAATATTTAAGGAGCTACATAGGGTGTGACTTGTCATTTTGTTAGATTTATAAGAAACTCATCAATTAAGCAAGTCCAGGGCTGGCTAGATGTTAATGCCATTTTCGTCTTATGATAGGTACATGTAACAGATTGAGTTATTTTTCCTTGTTGAGTATGGTTTTTCATTTCTTTCCCTACTTTATGAGTTATATGTTGCTTGTAACCTGTGTTTTTAAGGAAACAATTCGATGAATATATTTCTGAGGAAACTTTCTTACGTGTAAGCGGATTTTGTTCATGTAATGAGCCAGATGCACAGCCTTTTACGACGTGGATATTTACGATATGTAGTTAAAGAACAATTTACGATACACTTTCGTTCTTGAAGTTTGTCTTTTCTTACCATTTTTATTGGAAGTCCAAACAGGTAAGCTTATAGGAATTTATATTGTTCTTAAATTTTAGAATTGTGATGATATGCAACTGAGATACTAAGGAGTTATTGTCTTAAAAACATCAACGTGTGCGTGTTTTGGCTTTGTTTCTCAACATGATCCGGTATTAAACATGTCTTAAAACTAGTCTAAGAAAAACATGGGTCGATTTAATTTCATGTGGTATAAAATATCTCTAAAGTGGTGGACCCACCGATAGACACAACGGCATATAAAGTGCATTTTGCGATTCACAGCATCATGTCCCAGACTTATAGTGTGGTTTGGTATGTTAATGAAACAGTTCCCGTAGTATTATTTTGTGCTAAGATTGATTTTCTTGCTGGTTTTCAATCATTATGGACCAGGCTGTCAGAAAATGACTGGGTTCAAATTTTCAGACTGCTTCACCCTTCTTCAAGGGGGGAGGGGTACTCAGGGGAAAATTTGAAATCGAGTCAAATTGTATTTTAATGTACATTGACATATTCGTCTCCTTATAAGGATTACAAAAAATATATATTTACTCAGGTTCCAACCTTTAGTTGTTTAAAGCGCTAAATTCCCCATAATAGTTCCAAGCTCATATATAGGGTAAAATTTACCTAATGCTCAGATTTTGTTAAAACCGGTGAATAACTTGTCTCATAGGATCAAAAAATATTATTTTTACAGTGTGTGAAATGTAGCAAGGATCTACATGGTCTATAGGGTCACCAAAACTTTCCCTGGATGTTGCAATGGTGATATCACCAACTCAGTTAAAACCCATTTTCTGTCATATGACAGGAGGAATCATTTAACACCACTTCCAACAATATCGGAGTATTTACCCCCAGGGTAACATTGGTCCATTGTGGGGCTATACCGCTTTATACTTTTTCTAATCCTTATAAGGAGACTAACAATCAAAACACATTTCACTCGATTTTAAATTTTCCCTGTACTAACATTCCTCCCTTGAAGAAGGGGGCATCAGTCGGAAAATTTGAACCCCCTAATTTTCTGATAGTTTGGCCCCTACCCTATTGAAACCCAAACAGCAACAAAATCAAAGCGGAGTATAATTTACCCAACAATGAGTAAGGTTACCCAACAATGAGTAAGGTTACCCAACTTTGACTAAGATTATACTCAACATTAAGAACTGTGTCCTTTTAACTCAACATTGAGTAAAATAATTTTTACAGTGTAGGCAACACGCTTGTCTTTCCCTACATTAATTACTGTGCCATCATCTGAGAAGATAAACATAATTCTCATCTTCATTCTCGATTTTTAATAATAATAATAATAAAAATAAAAACGGTCATGTTCCAAATCACTTTGGGTAGCCCAAACCGACCCTCTTTTCTCCTCCATGAATACGTTAAAATTCATTACCTCTAGACAAGATGCCATCCATGTGGCACCCTATCATCTAAGGACCGTGTGTTAGACAGACTAACACCTAGCTTCGATGCAAAACAACCTTTATGTCAAGGTTTCCACTTATATTAAATTATGGAATTCATTGAATAACCTATTAAAAACAAAACAAAAAAGTTTCATAATATGTAACAACACAAGCAGTGCCACTGCTGCGTTTTACGTGTGCATCCCATCTCTTGCATATTACATTTACCTATATCGTGTACATGTATTGTATTTTTGCATTATGATATTATAATAATTATCTCTTCTAATAACATCATCTTTGTTTATTATACACGTGCAATAGAGATCGATATTGAAATAAACCTGAGACCTGAATGTCTCGTTCACATATTTAATTATTTTTTGGCCATCAGATGTGATAGGGGCATTTGAAGTAATTTCGGGGGTTTTGGTGGAAACTATCGGCGATGTACGCCCACATTGATCCCTTTTCAAATACATCTCATCAAACGACCACCGTTTTTGGTTCTTTGTTTTATGTTGTTTTGTGTATTTCATTTCACCCATTGATGGCCCCTTTTATAATCGAATTTGGAACGAATTTTTTTATTTCACAGAATAACACTTTCTAACATTCAGAGAGTTCCTTCTTATTTTTTCAACATTCTCACAACTTAAAAGTACTTGTTTTCTTGAAATTTTGTTTACAATACTTGCATAGTTTTTCTAAAATAATTATATAATTTCATTTTTTTTTTTTAAGATACGCAATTTACAGACCCAATTCTATTCAACACGAATTGAAAGGCAGGAGGAAAAAGTCCCGCGGGGAAACAGCCACAATTCTCTCCTTTGCGGGGAAATTATTATACAGAAACAATACGAATTAATTTAATTGGGGCAAAGAAGGGAGAGTGTCAAGGTCTTTAGTAATTGCGAACTTTTTGCTGTAGATTTGCAGGAATATAAAGTTTGAAGTACATATTTCATTTAACCCATTTTAACCCGTAAAGTCCAATCTGGATCCCAATTCTAATTACAAAATCGCTTATTTTATGATAAATACGCATTTTGTAAGCATTCTCGTTCGCAGGTACAATTTTCTAGATAATTACCATATAACTGTGCAAAAATATCAAAATTTTGAAAATTGGGGGCGCTCTTCAAAAATGTGCTTTTATTGTTTTAAGATGTTTATATCTTCTGAACAGCTGGCCTACTTACCCGGTCTAATTATAGTATGTGTGCCTGTAATCATACGTGCAAACGATCTAGTCTTAGATATTCGTAATATTTTATTTCTGTCCGTGATTTCTGGGCAGCCGTGAAACAAACATTTGCTCATAATGTCGAAGTGCACCGTCAAAACCAACTGAAATCTTAAAAATAACATTTCCTCGCGCTTATCTAGTGAACCATAAAAATGAAGCCCTATGTCTAGAATCACGAAATACGCCTTTAATTCATTTCCCGCTCACATTTTTAGTAATAATTACTATACTTCAAACGCGCGAACAAATCTGATGTAGTATCTACATAAACTCTGAACCCCCTCGTGTGATCACCTTTAGCAATCAACATAAGTGTATAATTGAAGGTAATATTAGAAGGAACACTTCTGACTCACTGTAAATTACATTTTTAAGTTCTTTTGCCTCTTGCGAAAACATATTACTTATATTACATTATTACAATCATATAACCATCCGATCCCGCGAATAAAACTTGCACATTTTCTTGAAAATGAATAACCTCAATTTCCTTTCACTAATATCATCGACCAATGAATAGACATAGAATTTAGCAAACAATGGGGCTAAAGATTTTCAACAATCGGTCCGCTGTAGAAGTAACTATAGTCCGCCGTGTTCACAGTCCGGCTACAGCTGTAACGAATATGGCACTCGATTCAGTTGACTCTTCACGCAACATTCGTTTCACTCTCTATCCTGTTGTCATCTATGGGGCCCGGACTGTGGCTCCCGGTGGACTATAACTACTTTCTCACCGGTATGCGGAGCCATTGTTATATTGGCAAGTAGTTGAAAATATTATAAGTGTTATCACCTCCACGATTCTGGTTGAGTTACAAAATACCCGTCCTCTTTCACAATAACTAATCAGTTTGCATTATAATATAGGTCGTTGACACTAAGTATTCTTTTGAAAACGCTGTAAATTGAATAGAAATTAAGTTAAGCAATAAGTTACAGATGTTGGTTCTGCACAAAATTGTTAGACCAAAGCTTGCCTAGCATTTTTTTCTTTCGTGGTTTTTGTTCGTCTTTCTTCCTTTTCGAATAAATGATAAAACACAAAACGATAACACCTAAAATCTTTACAACTGCGAGACAAAATAACAATCGCCATGCACTCCTTTTCTCCACCGCATACCTGGCCGATTGCTGAATATCTTTAGCTCCATTGTTTGCTGATGTCTATGTGTTTCCATTGGTCACTGATATAGGGGAAAAGAAATGGAGGTTATATTTAATTCAGTGTCAGTCATTTTTTGCAAGAACACGGTTATCTAATTTTAATGACGTATTATGAATTTAAACTTGGCTTTGCCCTACCCCCTCCCCCCATGCAGACTTGCGCTGCTTTTAACATTATCACATGGAGACGTTTGATGCTAAACTACTTGTGAATTGTTAACTAAATTATACTTTTGAGACACAAAAACACCTCTTTACAAGTAGAACTTCCCTTTGCAAGACGAACACAAGTTAGGATTTCCTACAAGGCGCATGTCGTAGGACGTACCGTCGAAGCCAGTTTTAAGACATAACTTGGTGGAGGACGTGTCTTCGAGTTTTAACTTGGATTCCATTTTTTCTATTTTCTATAAAGACATGTCTATTGCCAAGGCATGCTTTTAATACACCATTTTAAATTGTACAGTGGACTCTATTTGTGACAATAAATAAATGTTCTGCTGCGGCATGTTATAACTGCTGCAACCAGCAATGACTTTCTCTTCTCTTTTCCCAATAGAGTTTATGCCAGAAATATAAGCCTTATTTTAGATTCATTGTTGGCTGGATATGATAATCGATTAAGACCGGATCCAGACGGTAGGTTTATTATATGTTTTAATACACCAATAAGATTTGATGACCTCGTGTGTAATAGAATTTTAGATTTCATAAAATCCATTTGCAGTGCTTTATTCTTTATGCAATCGTTTGAGGGCTTCGCACAGCAAGATTTGAGTCTCACATTATGATACTGACATCATCAATTCGCTTTGTTTTCAAATATAGTTTATGGATAGTCATTGTACCCAGTATTAAAAATAGATTGGATTATAACTACTTTCTCACCGGTATGCGGAGCCATTGTTATATTGGCAAGTAGTTGAAAATATTATAAGTGTTATCACCTCCACGATTCTGGTTGAGTTACAAAATACCCGTCCTCTTTCACAATAACTAATCAGTTTGCATTATAATATAGGTCGTTGACACTAAGTATTCTTTTGAAAACGCTGTAAATTGAATAGAAATTAAGTTAAGCAATAAGTTACAGATGTTGGTTCTGCACAAAATTGTTAGACCAAAGCTTGCCTAGCATTTTTTTCTTTCGTGGTTTTTGTTCGTCTTTCTTCCTTTTCGAATAAATGATAAAACACAAAACGATAACACCTAAAATCTTTACAACTGCGAGACAAAATAACAATCGCCATGCACTCCTTTTCTCCACCGCATACCTGGCCGATTGCTGAATATCTTTAGCTCCATTGTTTGCTGATGTCTATGTGTTTCCATTGGTCACTGATATAGGGGAAAAGAAATGGAGGTTATATTTAATTCAGTGTCAGTCATTTTTTGCAAGAACACGGTTATCTAATTTTAATGACGTATTATGAATTTAAACTTGGCTTTGCCCTACCCCCTCCCCCCATGCAGACTTGCGCTGCTTTTAACATTATCACATGGAGACGTTTGATGCTAAACTTACTTGTGAATTGTTGAACTAAATATACTTTTGAGGACACAACAAAACACTCTTTACAAGTAGAACTTCACTTTGCAAGACCGACACAAGTTAGGATTTCCTACAAGGCGGCATGTCGTAGGACGTACCGTCGAAGCCAGTTTTAAGACAAAACTTGGTGGAGGAGTGTCTTCGTTGTTTACTTGGATTTCCATTTTTTTCTATTTTCTATAAAAGACATAGTTCTATTTGCCAAGCATGCTTTTAATACACATGTTAAATGTACAGTGGACCTCTATTTGTGTCAATAAATAAATGTTCTGCTGCGGCATGTTATAACTGCTTGCAACCAAGCAATGAGTTTCTTCTCTTTCCCCAATAAGAGTTTATGCCAGAAATATAGCATTATTTTAGATTCCTTTGTTGGCTGATATGATAATCGCGAGAACGGATCCAGACGGAGGTTGTTATATGTTTTAATACACCAATTAAGATTTGATGACCCTCGTGTGTATAGAATTTAATTCATAAAACCCATTTGCGTGCTTTATTATTTATGCATCGTTTGAGGGCTTCGCACAGCAAGATTTGAGTTTCACATTATGATACTGACATCATCAATTCGCTTTGTTTCAAAAATAGTTTATGGATAGTCATTGTACACAGTATTAACACTAAGTGCCCAAGCTAAAAAAACTTCCGTTACGTGGCCCAAGGGGGGGGGGGGGGGGTCTAGGGACCCAACCCAGAAACCACTTTCCCATGGGAGTTTGATCATGGACACTAACACAGGTAAAAGGGGGTCAGTAAGAACCACATACCCACAATAAAAATGAATCCGAACTGACATATGACCTAGGCCATTATAAATTTGTCACTCTCCGAAAAGGAGTGGCTCGCCCCAGTTCCATCCTCATTCAAATCAATATAAGGTTTTGAAACCAAAAGAATTCATTATATCTACTCTTAAGAATAACCAATTAAAATCAATCATTGCAAAAATATAGCCAAAATTTATACCATCTTGTATTTTTCTCAGGAACTTCAAAATCCCCTCTAATTGTCCCTAGATTACACAGTTTAAGAGCACGTCATGACAAAATTAAAATTGATGCTATCAGCATAAAAAGTTATTGATTTATTATAAGTATTGTAATATTAAGTAATTGCCTCCTAAGGGATATATGTAAGCACATAAATCCCAAGATTCAATTACTTTAATTTTTAATTAGTAAAATTAATTAGTAAAATATCTTGATTTTTTCACTTCGTTAGTGCCCAAGGGGGGGGGGGGGGTTCTTAGGGACCCAACCTAATTATTCTAATGAGGCCGTGGGCGGATTGAAATTTTATTAGGAGAATAACCGTATCATAAATCACGACCAAATTAGCAAAAAAACTCCTTGAAAAAATTGATTGCGTAACGAGAAAAAAAATCGCCAAAAAAAATCAAATTGGTGGTACTTGGAAACCCCTTGGCACTTAAGTGTAACCTAGTCTGCCGGAGCCATTTTTTGTAAAAAATTGACGAAGGGGCGGGTGGTTACCACCCCCCGTGAATTTCGTTATGAACACGATCCTGCTAAATTTGGTTACAAAGGATAGCTTACGAGTTTCTTACTTTCAATGGTACCAAAAATAAGTACTAAACATCCCCATTATGACTTCACTATGACGTCATAGTTGAGGAAAGTACGAAAAATACTGAATATAGGGTGGAAAATTGATTATTTCGCACTTTTAGCGAATCCTCAAAACACCCTATTTCTAGCCCTAACTAAATGGTTGTCATTAAATAAAATAGTCATTTCCCATCAATAGAGTCAAAAACCGCATGACATGAAAAGCTTGATTTTCTAACCTTTTTGGCGAAAAATTTGAATTTTTCACTGAGTGTGTCTAGGAAAATGGCCCAGTTTGCTGACATGCAAACTTTATTGACGTAATTGTGACGTAATGTAGGCATGTTGGTACTCATTTTGGTATCAATGGAAAGAGGAGGACCATAGCTATCTATTGCTACCAAAAATCAGTGTCGTGATGTTCCTGTGTTGTGTTAGGATGTGGTACTCTCTTCCGGAGGGGGGACCACCCCCCTCCTATCGATACCTTTGGGATCACCCTGTATCTTACCTATACCCCGGTGGATGTTTGTTTTTGGATTAAAAGGAGCGGAACAGGCCAATTGACAATTACATTAAATAATTTGGCAACCAAAAGGGGTTTTAGCAAGCGGGGAAAAAAAAAACATGAAGGGGGGGGGGGGTGGTTCAACACCCCCCCCCCATTCGGTAGACGAGGGTTAGGGTTAAAATAAAAAAGGATTGGGAATTATAAACATCATTGTATTCAAATAGGAATGGATGTTTTGAACGATGTACTTCTCTTTGAAAGTTTCTTTGGGATAAATTGATAAATTGCGGAAATGAAGGTATATTATAATTTCTATATTAAAAGGTTGTTAAAAGTAATACACTTCGTATCTTGTGTGTTAAAAGTATATCGATTTTTGTTGTTAGAAAAAAGAAATACTTTATTTCGTGAATGTTGGCTTCTATAAAATCATAGAAGTGTGTGAGTGGCCATAATAAAAGTAAATCCATTTCAACTGAGCATTCTAAAAGTCAATATCAATTAAAAAAACTATTCCATTATCTGCATGTCCTGTAGGTCTATTCTACGGTCTTAATCGTTTTCTGTCTGTCTGCCCAATGTTGTAATATTGATTTTTTAAATTGAATATTTGAAGAATCCTGTCGCTTTTTATTACTAGGCCCACCAACAACTGGAAAAACCTGTTCTGCATACGTTGAGAGTATGGGACCCTTCACGAGCTACGATGGTAAATTACAATAAATATTTCAATTACTAGCAAATCCATTAAATCTAATACATGGATAATGTATTGAAGCGTGCAATATTGTTAATGGAGTTACCGCGATGCTGAATCATTTGTTTAAATATCACGGCATGCTGTGTTTGCTTTAAAGGTGCGCAAACGAGAGAATTCAAGTCATCCAAATTTACTGGAGATGTCAGGGAATTTCATATAGCTTAGACACTCAATACATTCCAGATTTCTTTTGCAGAACTAACTTAAAATGAAAACAAAAGTGATATTGTAATGCTTATATTTCAATAGAAATCATAGGCTGAATTTCCTATTTTGCTCTCCCCGAATTCACAGTTTGTTACCAAAGAAACAGTTCTTGGTTTAATTCTTTCAGGTGGGTAGATTTTTGATAGAACGCTTTACACCAGGCAAAAAATCAGAATTTTCATAGTTTAGGGACGCCTATTTGAAATCCCTCGTTGCACCTTTAAAATGTATTGGATCATCTCAAATGATTGTACTCTATAATTCTCGACAGGGACTTTGCATCAACGTTACCTGCAATGAAGTGGAATGATTCAAGGTTGTTATTTGAAGGGAATTCCTCTCTAAATCTAAAGGACCATGATATGGAGAATTTTTGGATTCCTGACATATATTTCCTGTTGGAGAAAAATAGCCACCATCATGAAATGACGCAAGCAAACAAGAACATGAAAATATTTCCAAATGGGCTTTGCCGCTTAAGTATCAGGTAAATCATTGAGTTCAAAAGCAGCATATTTGTATGGTGATCTTTTTTGTAATTTTAATCACAACTAGTGTAAATCTTTACCAACTTTATAGATCAAAATATCAGAAACACCCCCCCCCCCATCCATCATTTTAGGATCACCCTGTATCTTACCTATACCCGGTGGATGTTTGTTTTTGGAATAAAATGAGCGGAACATGTCAATTGACAATTACATTAAATAATTTGGCACCAAAAAGGGGGGTTTTAGCAAGCCGGGGAAAAAACCTAGACGAGGGTTAAACGGAACTACTTCATAAATTTCAGAGTCAACCCATACGATGAAAACATCGTTCTTTAAATTCAATTCACTTGTGCCACGTCGTCAACGCCGAAAATCCCTTTTAGTTAGGTTGGAACGGGAAACGGATTTGATATTAAATTAAGTATAAATTGACAGAGAAATTAGTCAAAACATACAGCTAAATCATTGGCTTACCATAAAGATGGATATCATTTAGATGTCGATTGTACTTTTTATACCAACTTTGGGAATTAAACGAACCCCTTGATACAGCCGTGACATGTATAGTGTGCTTATGTTTCATCTATTCATATTAACCTACAGAGTGAGTGTTACCGTAGCATGCGACATGGAATTGAGCCGTTTTCCAATGGATACTCAGAGATGCTCATTACAAATGATGAGTTGTAAGTATGGTGCATAATGGAGGATCCAAGTAGTGGACATTTTTTTACAAGCACGTATTTGTGCAGGTCACAAAAGTTTGGGACCCAACTAGTGCATCGTTTTGTGTTTTTTTTTTGTTTTTTTTTTTTATTTTTTATTTTTTTTGGGGGGGGCATACTTCCTAAAAGTGGATTTTTTTGTAAAAGTGGACAACCATCCATTTTTTTTTAACTTTGTACATCTATCACAAAAAAAAACCCAATTCACCCAAAAGTGGACATTTTGTCCCTTTTGCGACCCCCCCCCCCGTAAACCTGATATAACATGCTAATTTCGATAGTTTTTGATAACTCTTTGCGTTTGATCCTCTGCAGTACATTAAATTAATTGATATCACAGCTACAATCAATATTGGGTATAGCCATCACTGGATCGATTGGGATAGCCGTCTTATATCATAGCATAGCAAAGTAAATGACGCTCATATAGTGGGGGCTGTAGTACACTTATCTCATGTGAGTGTGCAAATCTGGATAAAACTGGTTATTTTGGTACACAAGTACTTTATGCATTGATAATAAAAAAAAATGATTGCCACACCCCTTTCATGGCCTCCAGCTTGGATTTCAAGGTTGCACAGGGGTAAAAAAATTAAAATGTTCCAATTGTGTTGAAAAGCACACCATGATATTTGTCTGGTTACAGACCAGACAATATATATATATTTTGGTCAAAATTGAGAAAGTCCTACCCCAGCAATTCAAGAACTCGAAACACCAAAATGGGTACAAGAACACCTGAATCATGCTTCTTATAGGATCACCTGGGCAGAGAAAGGGACTAAAATATCATTATTCTTACTTTGAAGAAACGGTAACATCTACTTACATGAGGATTTACAATCAATGCAGTAGATGTTAGGGGTTGTTTCCCTTTTAATTACCCGACATCACGTCGCCCTTGGATAGTTTGAATCGCATTAAAGGATATTTCAGGGAATGAAAACAAATTATAACATTGGTCTTCTGAAAGGCTTAAGCGATAAACGATTTTCCCACTCAATAACTCAATCATGTTTGATGTCGTTTGAACATGAAATGGGGGATGGCTCGATTTAAGGATATGAAGTTTTCATCTTGATAGATTGGCCTCACTCCAAAAACCCCATTCTGTAAAGTTTAGCGCCGATTTTTCAATCCGTTTTGATGCGCTAGCTAAGAACGGGATTTTGTGATCCCCATAGAGTACTGTGAAAATCGAAAAATGGGGCACAAATTTTGCTATAACTTCCAAATCCAAAAATCGATCTAAGATTTCACAGGGTAAATGACAAAAATATTAGGTTTCTTCTGATACTAAAAGTTGACCACTTCCGGTATAAAATTGGGGCTCTGGGGAAGAGGTTATTAGCGATGGGCCATGGACATTTACCCGAAAAAATCTCCTCGGAATGCTTTTATACCACCACCCTCCATATTAACAGCTTATGTGCGCTAGGTTTAGGTTTCAAACCAGGGTAAGGGTTTGAAAACACACTTGCGTTTAAAAGCTAGTGCTGGGTTTCAAATCTTGGGTAGTTTCAAAAGCTGTGTAGGGTTTGAAGCTTGGCGTTAATGATACGCTTGATGGGCCGGACTGGTTTCGTGCAATATCTAGCTATTGTTGAAATTCGCAGGAGACACAAAACTGAAACGATTTGTATGAAAAAACAATTAATATTATTAATTGGTCAATTTCAATTGTCAATAGTATCAATTAATATTAATCACTCCCTGTAACGGTAGTGTAGTCATCTTGTGACAAGCTCAAGGTTCACACATCAAATGGTGTACTTGATTGCTCTGGCCATCAACCATGGGCAAGTATAGCTCTAGGCTTAGTATTTTAGCCGTTGAGTGTAATTAAATAAGGTTGAAGACTTAAACAAAATTGATGCCAATCGCTTTTACGGTATATTTCTATATCTACACTAAGGCTTTATGTTGCGTTGGGTCATGTCGAAATTGGAAAGCCAGCGTTCAAACTCCGATTGGTACCTAGCGGCGCTTATGCATATAAAGTAAACATTGGTATTTTTCGGGGGGGGGGGGTCACCCTGTGTAAAAGGGGATTGGTCGGATCATCTTAAAATGTTAATTATCTATCCCATGCTGCATGTGTTAAGTGATGAATTCATTACTACCTCGCTGCTGTATGTAGTATGAATTCATACTATCTCATGCGTGTGTTAAGTATGAATTCATACTATCCCATGCTGCCTGTGGTTAAGTATGAATTCATACTACATGATTGATGTATGAAGTATGAATTCATAATTCCCCTGGCTACCGTGTTAAGTATGAATGCATACTACTACTAGGGTGGAAAATTGATATGTCGTATGACGAGGATAAGCTGAAATCATTTGGAAAATTATTTCCAATACAATATGCCTAAAATTGCGGTCAGCCCCCTCCCCCGAATTATATAATACTTATTACGTTGCTGTTGTAAAAATAATGAACGTGTCATTGAAAGATGTTTTGAGGTAAGAAGCAATCAATTTTTGAAGTCCATTGCAATACCGGTAGCACGTATTGGTACATACAGGCGTTTCACAGTTGCATCATTTTGTATCTTAAGTTTGGCATCCGCAGCGCAGCATCGAAGTGTTAAATGTGATTTCTAATACCAAATGTACCGTGACACGAAGTGTGATGTCTAAGCTGCAAGCAATAGAGCTATTTTAAAAATAACGCCGCAGGAGACTCTAATGTGAACATTGTTCGAAACCCGATTTGCCACTAGACGCATACCCGCAGACGCGCGCAAGGGGACTGTAGCCTGCTAAATAACACGGGATCGTATGCTCATCAGCACGGTAGGGTATTTTAGCGGCTGACTTTGTTATCAGTTTGTAGACTTATGGACCATCTTTTCACATTCATGGGGGGGACAGGAATCTTCATTATTAAAGAACACAATATACAGATGTTTTGAATCTTAAAAAGGAATTTTATATGGGAATAACAGCCCATTTGTGAAAAATAAAGATTTTGATGACGTCATTGCATTGATTGGTTTATTATTTTGATTCGGGGGGACCCATTCAGGTAAAAAATAACGTACGTATCCCTACATTGGAAAAAAGCCAACCGATTATCGTCATCGTACGTCGGTGTTTGAATCAGTAGGGAAAAGGTAAATTTTGTACTGTTTAGACATAAATACACGTGTCTTTTGGAAAAAAATAATCGCAACTTTGGGCCAGAGCGAGGGTCATGTACATACTTGTTAACATAGTCTAATTTATATATCTCGGCGGCGGTCGCCCCCGAAGAGCAAACTGATATCTGATCCCTGACAAACGTGAACCTGGTACCTGACCACCTTGACACCAAACTATTCATCTCGGTACCGTTTATAACTACATACGGCAAAGCAGCAACGCATTCTGTATCTCTGTTGTGACAGCGTAATCGATCAAGATTTGAGACTATACACGCGGTTTGTACAGGGAGGGTAGACACTATCTGCTCGATTTGTGGCATTGGGGATTTCCAACGGTATTTGTGAAACTGCTACAATGCATTTCCCATGGCCGCTTCTCGGTCCCAGTGACATTAAAAAATCATCTCTAACCCTTTGTGTCAAAAGATCTTAGTAATATATGGATAATTAAACAAAAATATGATTCACATCAATCTCTCTGTTTAAATACCTGTGCATAACTCAACTCCAGAAACTCCCCTGCAAAAGTACTCTCTAATCAAAAACATAATAACCCCTTGAACATACGCGCCATGGTTACAGAGCTATGCGCTCTATAACCATGCGCACCGATACACTCTAATATCAAACCAGCCATATTATAAATTATTATAAACAACACCCCACACCATTGCCCTCCTGGAGAATTACTTTAATACACGGATAACAAAACAGACACTAACAAGTGATTGTAGTAGATCGAGTCGGTCTACGTCCAAACTAGTAGTGCTGTCGCCCGTGCTTTATGACGCAATATTTACACGACAGCACTTATAAAAATACCTTTAATTCTAATTCATTAACCCTCAATTTCAAGTTTTTCATTTAATTATGGTTTACAGACTTTTTGAGGACCTCTATACTTTCACGTTATACTTCTATTTGAAACTAGCGTGACCAGCAATACCACGCCACGGTCCTGAAGTTATATATAGCATTTCTATAGCCATTTCTTATTTTAAATTGAACGAACGATCGTTTGTAAAAAAGAAAAGAAGGAAGATGCAATTGTTAACGACTGAGATGCATGCGGTTGCCATAGTAACCCAAAGAAACCTTAATTCTATCGTTAATGGTAATTTGGATCTCAATTGTAATTCGACCCTGTGTCCTTCCTCAAATCGATAGCAATTTCTCTTCTCTTCTCTTTAATGTTTTTTCAACGCTATTGGTTATTCGCGTAGGAAATAGTAATCGGATATTAAGCCACCCAGAAAATTAGTTATTATGAAAAGAG
>JAMKCH010017252.1:0-122448 GCA_023653785.1 Ophioderma brevispina
TTCTGTTCAAATCTTGGAACACAATTTGCTGGTATTTGGTTGCATGTGAAATTTCTTCATGAATTGTCCCTGGAAATAGGAGCATGCTTTCCCTTAAAACATCAGTTTCTTGTTTAATGACTTGACAAGGAGATACTCCGTGCGCAGAAAGTAATCCTGTTGTGTCATGGCAACGTGCATTGTACTCCACCGCCAAGTAGGCCAACGCAAACACACCAGGGGAAGAAATCGCAATCAGGCATTCCTGTCGTGTTGGCATTGATGTTCTGCTTCATTGATTCCATTTCAAGTATCATATGATAACCTTTCAGAGCTTTTTTGAGACTTTGAGAGGATGCGCTTGTATGTAGTCAGTGTAGATTTTATGATGCATATCGTCAAGTGAATGCAAGAAGGTTGTAAGTGCATTAGCTGCCATGTGATACATCTGTGTGCTACCATGTATTAGGATAACTCATTTAATCTTCCCTTGAGTAAGTGGCTCTTGAAATGGTTCTTCAGGCCACACAGTCGCCTGAAGAACCGATTCAAGAGCCACTGCCGAAGACTTGGCATACTAGTATGTTTGATGAGAATTTCTGACAAATGGCAGCTATTGCAGTTATGACCTTGTTGCACTCACATGACAATATGTGTGCACTGCGTGTCATAGGTGTGTGCGTGCTACCTAGATATCGGTAGTGCCTAGACTTTTAACAGCATTTTTAAAGTTCTCTTAAAGAGGCACTGGCACATTTTCACAAAATATGAAATTTCTTTTTCTTCAATTTGCTCTCAAATGATAGTCTAGGCCATTGGAAGAACAGAGATATATTTTACACATAAAAATAACATACCCCAAAACAGATAGGGACATTGATATGAGGATAAAGATATCCAGGTAATTTGTAGGCTAACTTTTAAGTTTTCCATAACTTTAATCAACAAATGTGTATATTACATGAATATTTTTACTCATACTCACTGATATTAAAACCACAAAGGTTATAGACCGGTCAAACAGTGTGCATGGCGTGGGAAACATGCATACGGCGTGCGTGTTCTTGTGTTAAACGCCATTTTCGGCGTCTGCTGAATTTCGCGTCGCCAGCGACGCTAAATTACAAAAACATTCCGTTTACCCATAAGGAAGCTGATTTGGTATAATTATTTCGGGTGAGGGCTTTTGTATAATAGTATATAAAAGCTTTACAACCATGCAAAAATATCGATTTTGAAAAATCTTGAGGGCGCACTATTTTTCAAATGTGCCAGTGTCTCTTTAAAGTGCCCTGTAGAAGTAATAGACTATGCAGATGCCATATACCTTGTGCCCCCACTCATAAAAAAAAGGTTGTTAACATTATTTGACTATCTTCTCTATCCATGTTCTGAGCTTGGTTGAATCGTGATGAAAATACTAATAATGTTCTTAACATGTTAACACTCCTTCAGTAGAAAATATGAGCAGCATTCTTTAACCAATACAGGGATGTGTTGTCTCCTTAGATTCCAATATCAAAAAAAAAATCTCTGATTTGGGGATAACTCGCAGTGTCATGACGGGTCCTTCGGGATGCTATGTCAACAAAAAGTGACTGTTAAGTTTGCCATGTTTGAATTCTTTTGAATGTTTTGTGCATGCCAATTGGAAATATGCCACTGAAATATGTCACAGAAATGCATAATTTGACATTTAGAAAGAATTGGATTATTGGGACAGCATGCAGGTGTTAGTGTGTGTGCTCGGATTTATCTTGTGCCCTGGATTTGGGAATTGGGACAAGCTTATGGTTCAGAACTTCATTTTGGTTGTGTCCTTCCTTTCCCTTTTTCATTAGTGTTTTTCTTTCCCTCTCTTCTTAGTGGAATACTGGAGTGAAATAACATACTATTTGAGGTTGCATACCACCAAATAAATTGCCATTGATTTATGTACACAATGAGCCTAATTAAAACATTAATTTCTTGCTAACAAAGCAACTCAATCACTTAAATTATGGGTGTCTTTGGACCTCTTGACCTCTGCATCCCATTCAGTCAGAACAATCCATAGGTTACCCACTGGTTTTTGAGCTGCAGGAGCATGAAGGCAACAATGAGTTTGATCCCCTTTAGCTCCTGTTGAAACTGTGCCTCATGTCAAAATATTCCTATGGGGGCGAGGATTGCAGTAAAAGCCTCATAGACATTTTGATCTTGATATCTTGTTGATTTGCACCTTTAAAATAATTTTTAACACAAAATATGGCTCAGAAAGTTCCAGTTTTTGTGTCGTCTGCAAGAATTGCAGAAGGCATATGGCATGTTTCACAGTAAAGAGACCATGAGTTCCCTTCATGAATAGTGTTGTATTAGAAAGCAGAAGTATAATTTGAGTTAGTTGATTTATAAGGACATGTTATAATTTTTTGAAAAGCGTTGATAAATAGCGTTTTAGCAAAAAATGTGTTGCTAACGTTATTATTTTTTGGACGGACAGTGTTATTCCTATGAGAGGTCCAAAAAAAGTAACATTAGCAGTAAACTTCAGACAGGGATTCCTTTTCATCAAAGAGAAAAATAGTATGGAAAACATTATTTATGTAAAGTATTAGCCTGTAGTTTGGTACCAAATATCTCAATCTGCATTTTATTCAATCTGGTAAGACAATATCCATGATTTAAATATTGCTAATGTGACGCATTTTGGACGGACACACACTTCCCAAAAATGTCCGTCCAAAATGGGTCACATTACCATGAGTTTTTAAAAATGGAAATGTAAACACAAATAACCACCACCACCCTTGAAAGGATAGTTGAATATTTTGATAAATAAGCACCCTCAATTTTTCTAGAATTTGAGATTTTGGCATGGCCCACCAGTGGCGGCACCAGACCTCTTTTTCTGGGGGCATTTTGGACGGACACACACTTAACAAAAATGTCCGTCCAAAATGTGTCACATTACCAATATTTAAATCATGGATATTGTCTTGCCAGATTGAATAAAATGCCGATTGAGATATTTGGTACCAAACTACAGGCTAATACTTTACATTAATAATTTTTTGCATACTATTTTTCTCTTTGATGAAAAGAAATCCCTGTTTGAAGTTTACTGCTAATGTTACTTTTTTAGGACCTCTCATAGGAATAACACTGTCCGTCCAAAAAATAGTAACGTTAGCAACACATTTTTTGCTAAAAACGCTATTTATCAATGCTTTTCAACAATTTAAAAACTATTTATTATCTCTTTATAACATGTCCTTATAAATCAACTAACTCAAATTATACTTATGCTTTCTAATACAACACTATTCATGAAGGGAACTCATGGTCCTTTTACTGTGAAACATGCCATATAGGGATTACTCTGGTCGTATGTCTGTGTACATCTGTGTGTATGTGTCTGTGGTCAAAATGTTAACCCTTAATAAATTGCATGCTGTATGAGTTCCGTAAGGGCTATGATGATGTAACTTGGTGGAAAGGATGGGGCAGGGTGGGGTGACATGTTGGTGACCTCATGTGACCTTTGGTCCCATTCACAAACCGCGATGGCAGACGACACTTGATGTATTACTATTATTTTTCAATTTTAAATTAGACTTGACACTTTTTTACCTTTTTTGGCCAGAATGTATCAGACCAGACATTGGACATCTAGTGGTGTTGAACCTAGAGTAAATATGAATGATTGTGCCTCTGTGTTTTAGAGTCTGCACATATTAAATGCTTAAGTTCAAGTCCTGATTGAACTGCTTGTTTGGAGTTCACTAACTATTGTACTGCACTTGTTCAATTCACAAAACAGTGCCGATTATGTGGTCTCAATTTGGCATGCCCAGGGATGTTGTTCCTTTTGTTTTTTACTATTTAGTTTTTGGTTCTGAAATGTACATGGGCAAATTTCAGTTAAGGAAAGCTGAAATCAAGACTATGCCCACTAGACAATTGGTATGTGTAAGTTATAAGGTAGGGTGTTAGAATTGAACATTTCACTGTCACATATCACTATCAAAAAAAAAAATCCCATTTTAGATACATTTTCCTCTTGAGTTGGTCAGAAATATAAGAATTATATCCTTGACTAGGATTTGAACGTGGGACCTCCCAATAGCCGCTGGGCACCCCACCTCATATTCACCACATTAATCCCAGAAACCAACCTTTAATCAATTTTTTACAACTTTGCAATTTCAGTGGTCTGTGGCAATTTGGAATAAACATCTTCTCATATAACCTCACAAGCAAAAATAATTCATCTTTAAAATCAACTGAAATGTTGATCTTGCCAACCTATGGTATCTATTGAGCCATACACAAAATGGGATAAAATCATGAAATGCACTATTAAATGTGTAATTCTCAGGGATTTTTAACCAATCTTGGCATTACCAGCCCATATGATAGGTTATTCATAAGGTTATATGATGTAATTAGCCAATCAGAGAGACAGTAAGAAAGCTCAAAGAGGCGTACAGATATATAGAAGGTCTATTTTGATAGGTCTGTCTTATACTCATAGCCAATTACCATTAAATCGAAATGCTTTGTATTCTTGTTTCAACATATTCTGTGTGCAGTGGCAGCGCCGGGGAGGGGGCCATGGGGGAACCCCCATTTTTTCTTGCTCCCTTCCCAGTTTTCCCCCATTTTACGCATATTTTGCCTTTGTGTAATACGCGTCACTGGCAAGCGCTTGTGAACGTACACAAGTGTGTAATAACACTTGCTTACATTTGTATTTTGTTCTGAACGATGTTCATTGAAAAGGTCTTTTGTAAGTATGTGAATGCAGTTATTAGTGCTTCATGCCAGTTCCAATTTTTGACCGGGAGTTAAATATAAGATTTAATTACTTTGATTCAGCTCTGTTGTGGTACATACTGAACCTCATTCTGCTGTCCATCCTATTGCTTTTGCAGCTGCTGATATCCATGGCATTGTCAAATTACCAAGTAATTACCAATGTTGCAATAGCGATTAAGTTGCTCTCTATTACCATATGGAGACATTGACATAAGATGTGCAGTATGCTGAATAGAGGCTCAAGAATTTATCGCTAAATCAGAACCACAAGTTTTTAAAAATGGAAATGTAAACACAAATAACCACCATCACCCTTGAAGGGATAGTTGAACATTTTGTGAGACAAGCACCCTCAATTTCCTAGAATTTGAGATTTTAGCATGGCCCACTCATATCCCAACACAGCCTATAGGCCTAAATGGGTAAATTATCCCATAAATGGCTGTTTTGGTAATTATAAATCATATTCAGTTGGAGAGATGCACAAGTTAACCATTCAGTTCTTTAGGACTACACTTACAGAACCAGGGAATGCGTATCTTCTTGTATTGGTCTCAGTATGAGCAAAGACCTCTCCTCCTCCTGGCTGCACAAGTCTGCAGCCCAAGGTCACTGGCATCCTCCATAAGGCTACAGATAGATCCAAGTTGGAATATGCTAATTGTGCTTGGATTGGAGCAGCTCCCACCTCACTCTCTCTCAAAGCTCTCAACTGGATACAGTTCAAAGATGAGCTATCCATAAAATTTTGGCTGCTTTTTACAGGAAATGTTCTTGTCTCTCTTCATAGACATAGTTATTTTACATAATTTGACAAGCACCTTTTCATGAGACCCTCTTTGTCACTTCAGCAATTACTTCAGTTAATTTAATTGAATCTTATTTTCCTTAATTGAATTCTATTTTACTCTTCATACTACGATGGTCAGGGTGTGCCCCGTTGTCCCTTTTGACACTACACACCGCTGACAGATAGATGACATTTACAGCAATGTCAGCATGTCTTACAGGTTGCTAGGTAGGAAACCAATCAATCCGATACTCGCAAGACGTGTTTGCTTTCCTTGTCATGTGCAACATTCACTATGTTGAGAATTTCAGGCTATTCAGACATCTATTAACAGCTTGGAATGATTGAAATTCTTATTATGGTGATAAAACTGCATGTGTTGTTCAAAATGGCATGTGTTCGAAAGGTGTGGAGTAATTTTAATTTTGATACTTAGTTCTCCAGGTAGACAAGGATGTATATTTTATTTATCTTTCCCTAGAGATGGCCAGCGCATGATAGTGTTGAAAAAACCCATGTGCGCTTGGCCACACATGATGGTAGTTACATTTCTTGTATTGTGATTGTTGGTGAGGTGAAATGAAACTAGCAGTCATTTGTGTATAGAGCTTATTGAGTATGTCACATCATAGGGAAATGTATCTATTTAGTGTGTAAAAAGGTAAAGTTTCAACTTATCGTGTTGTCATGTAGACTCTCACGGGAGACCAATCTGCTAGCCTAAATGCCAACAATGTATGTAGACAAAGCTGTTTGACTCTGTGCAAGTTTTCGCTTTTAGTTTTGGAACAATTAAGCATTGGCAACACAATTTTGACAACTGTTATAAGTAGGGACATGCACAAGCTATTACCCCACGGTAAAATCAGAAAATCCATTGCAGGAAATTTGCTATATACCTACAAAGATCATAATTTGTATGTTTTAGCACCCTCTATTGGCCATTTTCCATAGAAATCTGTGTAAAACTAGATTTTTACGAAAACTATTTACCCACAATGAAATTTTTTTTAAAAATGCACATGATGTTAGCTAGTGGATTATCTAATCCAAATCAATTGTCAAAACTTTATTGCCATTCATATTTTTTGTTTTTATTCTTGTTTTGTCATAATAAATAACACTTTCAAACTGTGTAGAAGTTCACTGTCATCCGATAGCCTAAAACCAATGGTGTATGTAGAAGTTCACAGGCTTTCATCATAAGAATGGGCCAAGTGACAAATTTTCCAATCCGCCCTTTTATATGGCAATCACCAACATACCGCAGGTATATTTTCATACAGCGCTATTCCTGACTTGCCCTGTACATACAGGTTTTTAGCCAATGGCTTGTAGAATCCATAGATATTAAAGGACCGATATTACTCTATGGAGGGGGAAATCATCTCACTAAAAGTACCTTGACATTTGCGTGTAATAACCCAGGGGATTTGTAGAATTCAGCAAGACATATGGTGAGCTGATTATTGGCTAGTACCTGATATGGGTATGTAAATGGTATCTTAAATATAGCAAACACATGTACAGAACATGTTTTAAAAGAGTACTCAGAAATTGGCTATTTTGCAAATAATATTCATGCTTATAATCCCAGTCAATGGTTGAAGCCATACATTGGGTCTTTATATATACACCATTTTAATTTTGGTTTAGAGGTCATTATATTTGGAGCTTAATTAGGCCTTCTATGTGTCTTGGTCTCCATCTTGGTTTTGGTTATTTGTCAGTTGCTCTTGGTTCTCTATTTATCTATTCAATCAAGTATTTTCATAGGATTATTACCCACAAAAATTGACAGTACAGATTGGAGCTCGATGTAGTACACTTCTTTACTGAGCTCTTGGGACAGCTATATATGTGACCCAGTGCTATATGTACCAATATTGTGCATGTATTTTTGCATGATATGATGATACATTTTATAGGTTATTTCCAATAGGTTTGATGACAACATCTTTAATTCTTGAACAACCTTCACCTGTGTTAACCAGTTTCTCTTTTGCCATCATATTAATTTAAAGTCTATTTTCCCTGTTCTGGACTATTTCATTTTGTGGTGACTATATAGTTTTTTCTACTACTCCTACTATTATGATGAGGACTACAAAATAAGTGTGAATTGATGCCTTGGTGGGAATTGATGTTTATTTATGTTTTGTCTACGATGCACAGATTTATGTGCATATCTGTGGCGTTTAATACATCATGTTTCTGATCTAACCAAGTTTGCTGCCATTTATTTTGCACTTAGGCTAAAATAATGATGCACAATTTTATGAAGTTCTACACCGCTTTGGTTTGGGTATTGTAATGCTTCTCCGAGTTTGAAAAAAACTGACTGATAAGGGGAAATTTAAAGGGTAAGGGATTTTGGGTTAAACTGATAGACAACCAAATCATGAAAAAGCAAATTTTATATCCCTATGGCTTTATAGTCAAGAAAGGAGAATATTGTGATAGTATATGCGTGGTGTGTGTGGGGGGGTTGGGGGTGAGTGGGTGTGAGGTGGGTGGGGTGGTGTTGCGTGCTGACTGCCTGCTGCACACACATGTACATGTCCAATCTTACGCAGTCCCATGTCTACTCAGTAGGTCTGCTGCATCAAATGGGTAGACGTTTCATATAGAAGTCCCAAGTTGAAATGAGTGTTAATTCCATTAATTCCGGTCAAGCACTACTGCACAACAGTGCACTATAACAAAATCAATTGTAATACCTCCATTTGCATGTTTGGGACTTCTATATGAAACGTTTACCATCAAATGCCATGAAGAATCTGGCCATGTCTTACGATTAGGTATAAGTTATTGAATCATATTGTGCAAAATTGTAACAATCATTCTGTATGGGCTAGGAATATATGCAAATAAGGAGTTCATGACTGTCTGGCCAAACAAAAAAGGTCTGGTGAACCCTTTCTGTGAATCATAGAGATTCCATTTCTAATTTAATCAATCTTTTTATTAAGTTTCTAGGACACAGGGTCTCTGCCTATCTTATATTAAACTAAGGTTTGTAAGTTTAATGTAACCATATCACCAAGGGATCATCATAGTGGGGGTTTTTTACATAAATGCTTTATGGGACTGGGTTCGGAAAGCTAGGGTGCTCATCAATGTATCTTCTATAAGAAAAGGGTCCCTGACAGTGCATGCAGAAGAGGCATTACCGTATCCCTGGAATTATTAGGGGAAAAGAGGCCTTAAAATTGTTTAGATGTGCCCTCCCCCTCCCTTAAAGGCAATAATGGCACATTTTTTGAAGATCTCCCCCGCCAATTTTCAAGAGTGATACTTGGCGCATACTTTGGTAATTGTCTAGGAAACTATCCCTGCGAACGAGAATGTTAATGAAATTCGTATTTATCATCCAATAAGCGATTTTGTAATCAAATTGGGAATCCCCAGATTGTACTTAACGGCAGGCTGAAATGATACGTTTACATGTTCCGTCCATGGAATTTAAATAGTGCACCCCTCGGAAGGAATATACCTCTAACTTGACTTCCGAACCAATAAAACACCTAATTGATGACGTAGCACGTACTTGCGCTAGTTTTTCTGGGTATGTTCACCTTGGAAGGCCGTTTCAACAAGAGCCGTGAATTTATTATCAGGATCCCGATTATAATTATTCTAATACCAAAATTCCCTATCGTTTGTACACACAGACATTTTCGAGCGCTAACCATAGCCAGTTACAAATGCCACCGTGTAAAAATCTCAATTTTTTGAAAAATTGGGGGCGCTCTTAAAAAAAAGTGCTAATATTGCTTTAACGGAATCCCTAAAATATCTCCCTCCCCCATCAGACTGTGTTCCCATAGGGGAATAATTGCATGTCCCCAAAAATCCTGCCCAAAAATTCTGCCCCATCTGCCCCCCCTCCACACTAAAAATTAGAGATAAAATCTGTGACCATCCACAACCATAACCATCCACATGTTAAAATGCATCCAGCCGTGCGCATTTTGATTTTGGAGCCAATTTTACCACATTGCGTTTTTTATTTGATTTACTGAGAAAATTTGCATTTTTTTAATGCCTTAAGAGATAGAAAATCTCATTTAAAAAAAAGTGATCCCAAATTGATATTTTTGTTTTATAAACTAATAATTTGACAGTCAAATTAGCTTGTCAATTGGCCAATTTGAACTTTTTCTGGGGGAAAATACTTTTCAACAAAAAAATAAATAAAAAGTGCATTCTGCATTTAGGTTTTTGTACTACCTACTGGAAACAAACTTGATTTTTTTGGCCTTATAGTGAGAATAATTATGTAACCCTGTACATGATTTTAATCAATTAATTTCCATAAAGATTTTCTTTTTGAAAGGGATTCAAACATGTTAAGAGTGGTTCATCACAAATCAACAACTCTGCATCCGATGCGTCTGCGTAATGCCGCCCTCGTGGGATAAAAATACGCGGACGCAAGGATGCCTCATGTTGTGAACAAGCTGGTTTGTTTGTAAACATGTTTGAATCCCTAATTTAGGAATTGTAAATGTAAATTATTCCAAGGTTTACCTTGCTGCATGCTTGATTAAAATGAAATACTTGTATGCATGGCTCGAAAAAGTTGGGAATTTTGGAAGCTCCTTCCAAGAAAAGTTGGCCATTTGGAGGGAAAATTGGCCATTTGGACGGAAAATTGGCCATTTGGAGGGAAATTTATACATAATATATAGTGAGAAATCTGTGAGAAATGCGACTATCTTCCCAGGAGATTTACATTTTTTTAAACCCTGCGGAAGTTGTATGAAACATCGGTGGTATCCACAGAATCTATAAAGCAGTTGCCCAAGTTAATTGATACAGGACTGGATGTCACCAAGATGGTCATCAGATTTTTAATCAAATTGAGTATTGACAAAATAATAGTAGGAAGCTTAAGATTCTGGTCAAATAGACACTGAAATGTGAGACTCATCACAGGCATTAAGATTGAGCTTCTTGAAACCTTGCCAGTTAAATATTGGAACAAGACATCAAATAGCAAGAGATATTGATGAATCTGTTATGAAATCAAGAGCACTCAGTGCTGTCTTGGTCATCATTTGTTATTCAAAAGGTTTGGATATTTTAAACTATAATGTGAGTTACTATAATGGCAACCATGAGTTTGCTTATCATGTAGCACAAAGTTTAAATGTACTAGTAGCTGTGAAAAGATACTGCCCACTCTCTCGGCTGCCATACCTTAAAGGTTTATTATTGCTGTGTGTTTGTATTGATTGTGGCCTAGTAGGTATTAATAGAGCTGTTTCTCCCATCGCAGGAAGAATTTTTCCGCTTTTGCCGCTGCTTTTAACGCCCTACTAGTTTTTATGGCTTTGCTTGATTGCTCTGAAATTACAGTTCTGTCAACCTTGTGATCTATGGATGAAACTCATGTAAATGAATTTTGAAATGTTGGTGTGTACATGCCATTTTTGGAAGGTTTTTTGTTGGTTGCGGGAATCGGATTTTCAGTGATAAAATTCGCATGTGTGCCGATACTTCGTCATTATGAAGATTCGAGAGGGCGCTGTTTGCTTCGATATCAGTACTGAGTTACGTAGAGCGTGGGTTGGATTTGCGGGCTATTGTGTCTTTGCGCCCGAGTGATGTTGTGGTGTTATGAATGTGCCTGTATGATGCGTCTGTAACCTACCTACAACCCCGGCCTTGGCTCAGATTCTCGGCCTGCACCATGCCAAACTTTACTCACTGTGTTCTAAGAAAAGGTCTTCCTCTGTCGACCAAAAATGCTTGTGTTGTGTATATTATTTATCTAGTATAATAATATAGTCACTTTTATGACCTAATTCATGAATTAATAGAACCATCAAAATATCCACAGTTTTGATCCATGTAAAGATTCCCATGATAAAACTTAGGCATAGCGATAGTGCTATTAATATTCATGAACTCATCACTGTTTCAACCAGGGAGTATGTTTACACTCATTGGGATTTCCCATAATTTCCCCTTGAGGATCACGTGACCGTTGACACAGAGCCTGGTGTCCCGTGTTTGGCTATGATTCATAGTCCCGCTATCTTATTTCATCTTATGAAAATGTGGTTGTTAAATATTAAAATTGCCCAGGGGAAGCCAACCATTTCATAAGCTTAGGGAAGGGTGGTTAGATTTTTTCTATTACACTTAGAAGAAATTTATGCTAAGGTGATATTATACAATCCTTTACTATAATCTTGTCATGCGCTGAATAAGTCTTCTTATTTTTCAAAATACATGAAAACCTACCCTGTAGGTACATTTCACTAGAAGTAGTGTGTAGATAAACAACCTGAATAAAAAAATGTAGTGGTTAGATCTCGGTTAATCTGGCTTTGTGGTAATACTGACATGCAATGAACTGTTTCTTCTGGTGCGTTAGCCGGCACTTGCAGACATTTTCAGCGATTTGAGTATAGAGATAGGTTAGTTGGTATAACAGAATGTTGTGAATGTGATGAACTTGCATAGCCTAGATAAGGGGGATACAACTAAATGGGGACAAGACGAAGTGAAAAATGGGGGAAATGAGAAAAGGTGAAGGAAGAGGGAGAAAGAAAAGGAAAGGGGAAAGAGCATGGAAAAGAGAAAAGGAGAGAGAAGAAGAGGGAGGAGAGAGAGGGAGTTAGTTGTAGCTTCAAACAAGTTATTGAATTTGGTGCCCTAGGCGGGCCCTGGACCCCACCCTGTGTGCCTTTTCTGCAGCAAGACGCTTGCCACTTGAATTATTCCTAAACTGGTACAGTATTTGGAAACTTCTTGAGTCCCTCATCCCATGAAAATGAACTTCTTGAGTCCCCCCCCCCTCCCCCGAGCTAGTCCAGTGATCTACGAAAATTTTGTTGAATGAATCCACGCTATAAAAAGTTAGAACTTCAAGCCCTTCTATACTCTGTGCCCTAAAGGCCAATATGTATTGACTTTGTATATTCCATAGGGCATTTCAACCTTTTTTTTTTTAATTTTGAAAACTTAATGCGGAATGCGTTTTTGGGGGGTTGGGTGCTCGAACGCTTTTGTGTCTCTCAAGTAAAGTCCTCAGGAACTCTTAACATTTTGAGAATAGTATTTCATGCTTTGGAACTAAAATTCAAGCTGAAGTTTAGCTTCTGAGGCAAAAATTTCCCACACAGGGGACCTTAATAACTGAACTTTGCTTCACTTGAGGTCTAGGAACGGCTGGAGAGGAATGATCACTGTAGCAATCCTTGACTACTTTTGGGTGAATTTTTCTATCAAAATAAAGAATTATGGGTGAACTTCTCAAAGATTCTTGGTGACCCCATTTTTTTCGGTTTATTAGAAAGCTCTGGTGTGTGCCCACATTTATATATAAAAAATAACTACAACATTTCAAACTAAATGTTTTACTATACCTAGAATTGTTCATGAAAAAATGATTTTACATAGATCTATGTAGTTAATTTGGGCCAAAAATGTGTATTTTATAATGGTTTTATCTCAAATTGACATCAATTTTTTTCTTTAATTTGTTGTTCACATTGATGAAACCATATTTATGTGAACTTTGAAGAGAAAATTATGGCGAAATACATACGATCCAAACCCCTTAAGAGATCACTTTTAGTTTTATGTGACTTTATCTTGCCGTCGTAAGGAATTTTATCAAAATTAGCACACATTTCTGTTGGCCTTTGATTAGATTTTATCATGTGTAAAAATTGTCAATCGGTATTGGTGTTCTGTCAATATCTACCTCCCCTTTCCTTTCCTACCAAATTATGTAATATTGAAAATCATTAGGGTATAGATCAGCCATGTCAAAATGAACGAGTACTGGGAATGCTTTGTAGGGCACAGAAGATGTATGTCGTATTGGAAATCGGTAAGGAGATACTGCAGACATGCACATGTGAATATCTGAAGAATTCTGATTGCAGTTAAGACCTGAATGATGACATGACCAATTTATTATGACATTGTTCTTTTAAATACACCTGTTTTCCTTTGAATTTGGATTGGGATTTTGTCATTCAATAATACCATTGCAGGAATAGTTGTCTTTTAAAGGAGTATGACCCAATTTAAGTATATAAAGTTTTCTTCTTGATAGAATGGCCTTCACCCAAAACTCCATCTGTAAAGTTTCGCACCAATGTTTCAATCCATTTTAATGTGTGAGCTAAAAATGTAATTTTATAAGCCCCCATAGAGTACTGTGTAAAATTAATATTGGTCGACCAAAATGGGACACATTTTCGCTCATAACTTCCAAACAAAATGTCCATTAGTCCTAAGATTTCACAGGGTAAATGAGAAAAATAGTAGCTTTCATCAGATACCAAACTTTTGACCACTTTGGTAAAATCTTGGCTTCTATGGACGAGGCTATTAGCGATCTGGCCATGGACCTTTAATTCACATGTCTTTAATCCGTTGTCTTCTGTAGTTATTGTCCTAATGAATCCCAGAGTGTTTTGGACAACTTACCAGTGTATAAATGGTTATTTGTCTTTTGATTCTTTAGTAGTCTTCTGTTCTGTAATTATTGCAAAGAAGCTTATAGGGTAGATGACAAAGAAAAAAGTTTGTCTGAGATAAATGCCCATATATCATCCAATTCCTCACCAAGGTATACCAGCGACTTTATTCTCTTGGTCGTGCCGAGTTAGGACTCAAACTCAAGATTTCCTTGTAAGGTCTGCGACACTAACAAACTTATACCTTATGCCAATATGATATATCTGACATGGAGTAAAATGTATGGCAAAAGATTAAGATTTTATTCCACCATCCATGCCCAGGAACAGTTTTTGCGAACACATTGTCACCTTAATTACAGACTGTAATTGTTGTTTTCACTCTTCTTGTTCTTGCAGGAGGGTACATGTCACAATGGCACCAAGAGCTCCAAGGTTGTATTTGCAGGTGATTCTGAATACCTCGTCACCGTAGGCCCATCACGGTCCAGTGAAAGACAAGTTGCCTTGTGGCATCAGGTAAAGTAATGATCAAGCCTGGAAAAAGTGCAGGAACCGGGAACTTGATTCCAGGGAAATCTTCCTATTTGAAGGGAAATTTTTGTCATGTAAATAAAGAAATGCATAAGAATTGAAGGGAAATTTTGCAATCTTGGAGGGAAATTTTGATTGTGTTCTCAGGAAATTTGACATTATTTAAAGCCCTGGAATGGTCAAAGCAAAACACTCTAATGGTGGGATAAGAAAAGAGGCAACCAATGGATTTTTGTTTAAAAGGATATATTTAAGAGTGGGCACTTGTTGGGGCATGGGTGCTAATAAGGACGAATACAAAAATTTGAATGACTTGCATATGGTATAGACGGACTATGTCAAATGTACATAACAAAAAATAATTTAATGAAGAAAAGTAATTGGCATGAATAAAATAAAACAAAGTAATTCTGGGTGAAAGAAAGAGCTATGAAAGGAACAAATGTGTAAAGGTAAAAACCAAAATCAAAACAAAAAAACAAGTCAATTAAGGATGCTTACTGTGTTTGCTTTCATGACATCATGATGAAGCTAATAAGCTCTAACCCAACACTTTTTGTATTAATTGCCTAACATCATATTACCTAATAAATGATAGGCTTATAATTGTGGATGTATGAAAATATTGAAATGCATTATCTGATCCGGAACAATTAAGTCATTGTGCAAGAAATTGATTTCAAGTAAATATTGGTTGTGCTCCAAATGGTAGTTATATACCTGCTTGCACAGTGCCATTTCTTTTGTTGCTATAGCATCTGTAAAAAGTGTCTTGTAGGCTACCTGCTTGTCAGGGTAATATCACAAAAACTAACAAATAATTTCTTTAAGTTTACCTACTGTAATTCATAAGTCATATGGCAGCCGGTGTTAAAGGCTGACTCAGAGATTTCCCGAGGCGCCCTCAATTTTCTGACAAATCATTTTTTCCAAGTACGTAATGCTTGTTCACATACTAATTGCTGTATATACCTAAGCTCAAATCAATTAGAAAAGCATAACTTTGTAATAAAATTCCAGATCCAGAATTTTCATTTTATACAGTTTCCTATGGTACTGCTATACCTCACAAAAAGGTTTACTGCAATCAAAACAAAAATTCTGAGTAATCTCAAACTTTGGAATTGAGCAGTGTAGGCGACTGTCTTTAATATGAGTTAACTATTTTAAATTAATGCACAAAATTTACATATTTGAAATCTCTGAGTCGGGCACACCGTAGAAATAAATCTGAAGCATGTCCTAAAACATTCCTGCAAACCCATGAGATTAACACAAACCAGACATTTTTGTTTCCACCATTTCCCAATCTAGTAACATTAATTGATATGTTAATCTATGACAGGACAACCTGCAGGCACCTTTATGTATGCGTGCAATAGACTCCGGCACAGGAGCGCTCTTCCTCTACTATGACTGTGACAGTAGGGTAGTGTTTATTGCAGGCAAGGTAAGTGTGATACGATGTCAGTGTTTCTATTTCTAATAGTCAGCAGTGGGGATGGTTAGAAAAGATTTGGCTGAATCTTAGGAGGTACTCAAAAGGAAGGTAGGAAGGTGGTATGAATATTAAGTTGCATGGAAAGATATGTGGGAAAGTATTATGAATTGAAATTCAAAATTGATATCCCTAAATCAACAGCACATTTTTTGTGTGTCTGTCCATGAGTGTCACACATTTATAGTATAACCTAACACTTAGTATACACCTTTTGGTTGACACTTTTTCAACTTACTGTCACTTTTTAGTGAAGTGATGGATCAAAATCATACTTGGTGTGCTTACACATTGAGACAAGGGGTAACACATGAGGAGGTCTAAGGTCATTCATAGGTCACTTAGGGTCATAATCAGACAACCTAATGGGACTGATGTCCCAATTTTTTTTTTGAAGAGTGCCTCTAATTTCAAAAATTTTGAGATTTTTGCACAGTTACATTGGCATTTGGCTAACTGTACATTCTAAAGCTCCAACCTCTCTGTGTCACAAAAGAAGGAATTTTGTAATTAGAATAATTAATATTGGATACCGATAATAATTCAACGGTCGCTGAAAATGTCATTCCAATATGAAATAGCACCATGTACGTTGTGATGCTCATCCATTCCATTATCTGTTCCAATGGTTCACACAAGTCAAGTAAGGATCATTTTCGTAAGATTGTGCCATTTCATAATGGATAGACAGAAATTTCATGTTCCCAGTGCTGCCTTTGAATTAGGATCAGGGATCCCCGAATCTAATTACAAAATCCCTTCTTTTATGATGCATGCACACTTTTGAGCATTACCATTCACAGGTATAGTTTACTAGACAATTACCAACACAACTGTGCAGAAATCTCACAAATTTTTAAATTGGGGCACTCTTCAAAAATGTGCTATTGCATTAATATTTAATATATTAGAGGAGCTGATATTTCAATCTTAGCAGCATCTTATCGAAGGCAGACGGAAATTACTGCAATTGAATTTTGTCTTGTCTAAAAACTTGACTATATTACCTTGTTCAGTAGAAGGTGGAATGTGATTTGGTCCTCTTGCAGCTTATATTCTACACATTTGGAAAGAGGTTCATATTGTGCAAATATACATTAGCTATGGTACTCTAGTATGTTTACCTCTCAGTAGGATTATGACCTTACACAGCAAGATATTTTCACAAATTGCAGATTTAATCATTTTTTCAGACATGATCTTAGAAGGAAATTGATTTCAGCAGTCCTTTTTGAAAGAAAATTGCAATTAATCATTTTCTGTACAGGACATACAATATGTTGTTTTTAGCAGTCTTGTTTTGAAATTGAGTATTTTGTGAAAATTAAATACTAGCAAAATGTAGTTGTTTTAAGGAAGAAGAAGACGAGGAAGGAACGAAAACAGTTTGCCCTTGGGAGAACAATTTTTATTATGACATGATCATCGTGGTTTTTAATCTGTGGTGCATTTTACTTTGTATGCCGCAAGATATATGCATTCATGAAACTGTCAAGAGTCTGTTGAAAAGCACTTTCAGTGTTGTGACAAATTGTGATATTTTCATTTATGTGGAAATGGCAGGTGTGTTAATTGGCAAATGTGAAAATTCATACACAACATGAAAATTCTCTGCAGTATCATTTTCCAGGTTTGTGTAAGGTATTTCCTGCTTTTTGTAATTATAATGTGATCAAGTGCTAAAATTTGCACTAACTGTTTGTCGAGGTGGTTCCCCCTCAGGTGATCACACCACAATGCCTGAAGATTCAATAATCATAGAACATGTCTGCATGTTATCTAACATCTGTTGCACATGTGCTCTGGCAGTATGTAAGATACACCTGCCAAATTAAGCAGTAAGAAAAGTGAGAAAGGATGTCTCTCTCTCCCATCTCACCCACACGTGGGACCCAATTTAATGGATATAGGTGTAGCTGTTGTACGCACAGTTAACTTCAATAGATCACCCTGTTGTAATTTGTCGGTTTATGGAACAGCACTTACAATTATGATTTTCCTTCTAGACTATAGATCAAATCAAAATCAGGCACATATACTATACTTTCGTGGAGTGGTTCAGATGATCTATCCTATAGATTTTTTAGAGAAGTTAATGGAATGAGGTTTGTGGATCATGAAATGTCCCTTTAATAAGACAGGACGTCACATTACCCTTTGACTTTTCCACCCTCATGTTGCATAATTAGGCATAGACAGAACATGTTAGAATCATGATATGCACATGCAAGTCTCCTTTGTTTATTCACTTAATCGGCACTATCAGTGATTTACTATATCAGAAAATCAAAAAAAATCATCAAAAATCAGATTTTTGCATGTTTGTAACGAGTTGGGGTATCCTAACATACCCGCCAAGTTATAAGACCAAAAACAATCCTAAAAGGACAAAATCGGATATTGGGTCATTGCTGTCCGTTCGGACACTTATTACTACACGTTAATTGAATGGAGATTCAATATCTTGAAAACTGTTGTTTTGCTGTCTTTACTGACAATTTCTCAGTTGGAAAAGGTAACTTACAAGAATTCTAACAGACCCATCCCTTCACTTTTAAAGCTATTCCTGCGAATTTCAATATTTTGACTCTTTTAGATAGATCACTGATAGTGTCCTTTAATTTTGTTGTAACTCTGCATCCCCTTGACTAGCAAATGAAATTCAAATTTTCTCAAATTTTGCTTCATGCAAATTGTGAATGGATAATTTTTTTCGGACATTTGAAGAATAGAAAAACTCCCTGTAATTAAAAAGGTTGCCTTGAGTCAAATGAAGTAGGTAAATTAAGAGGGAAGATAAAAATAGATGTGTCTTTCTATATTTAGTATGTTGTTCCTTCCCAGGGTTGCTAGGTATTTCCCGTACCCTTTCTAGGTCACCTGTACCAATAGAGGTTACAATTTATCGATTTTCAAATTTGAACTATTGAACTATTTTCTTATGGGGCTCTATACTTGGAATATTAGCTCATTTGCACAGATAATGTGATGCATTTTTGTTATTGGTATTCATTTACAAGGTGGTACCAAATTTAATGTTAGAATGTCAAATCGGCTAAAAAGTATAGGAAATTAAATTTGTACTGGATCAGTGAATGTCAGACCATATATCATCTGAAGCCATTTTGGTAATGTAAAACAGATTTTATGTCTGTCAATCACAATAATGATATTTTTGTGGCTTGTAACAAACTACTATGTGTCATGATATTTTCACAAATTTATATACATTTCCCCGTCAAAGCCCTTAGCATGGGTTCATAAACATTTGATCGGAATTCATTTAGCATGTGTCGAATGACCCCGCAAACTATAAATGACCTTTGTACCTGCCAATTCTAGAGCGAGATGTAACGCAGGTTTTATGATTTTAAAAAAGGCCTCGTCAAAGGCCAAAGAAATTACCCATATTGTATAAGTTTAGGGTTGTGTGGAGCGCCTTCTTTTTTTAGGTCATCCATCTTGACAATTGGGACTACCTTATGGCATGCATAATTAACCTGTGGTATGTCTGTGCTTCTTATATATATTAGTACAGTGGACAGGACCAAGTTTGATACTTGGGTATGGTATGCATCAGAACAAGGGGCATGTGTAGGTTGCACAGATCTGAAGATCAAAGGTCATTTAGGGGATTACTTTTGGGTCATTTTGCATTTGGTATACACTTGATAAAATCCTAGGTTAACTTTTTAGAGAGCGTTGATCAGTCTCATATGCGTTGCTTACATATAAAACAGGTGTTGGTTAGGTACTAGGGCACAGATGGAGACTATAGTCAAATGTCATTTAAGGGTCACTAAGGGTAAAATTAGGTGTAACTTTTTAGTGAAGTGACGGAACAGGCTTGTATTAATCACATAATCAGATGACTTATTTAGGACCACCTCACCTATTTTTATCCCCCTGCTTGAAAAGCAGAAAGGGATTTTTGCAATTCGCTGCATTTTCATATGTTTCCAGTTTGGTTAGTTTTTCGTTTTTTCAGGTCTTCTTTGAAAAGTTGAAGTCCGATTGAAACCAGACTTGCGGGGTGCAATAGGGGTTCCTTCCTATGTGCTGATGACTCAAAGGTCATTGGTCAAGGTCAAAGGTCACTTGAGGTCCTTTGGTTTCCAAATACTCCATCGTGCCAGGTGGATCAAGCAAGTTTACTTGCTGTAGTTTTTAATATATGCATATTTCATTTTTCTTGAAGTTTTTGAAAAGCTTTGAAACATGTTCATCAGCCCAGAACCCCTGCCCTGTAAGAAATGTTCACAAGACTGATATTGCAATCCCTCGTCATGCAAATTTGTAAAAATGAGAAGCATTTATCAATAATTTATTGATGGGAAATGTACTCTAGACCATGTCACCTCTGACATTATACCAACCTGCAAGCCAGCATAAAGCAAATTGTATTTGCAGGCAAGATGTGATTAATTTCATGGACATGTTCCCTGGAATAGCATACAGTCATGCTAAGCTACCTATTGAACTTACCAAGTGCTAGTACGATTGCGTCTAACTAATTTCTGACTAATTGTGGGGTGATTGTGACATGGTTTACAGGGCCGTTGTTAGGCAAAAGTCCCCCCCCCCCCCGAAGAAAAATTTGTGCGAACATTGGGATGTTTATGCCAAAATCTGCCCATTTTACCTTGCCCTGTCATCAGGATATTTTTGCCTGCGATTAAGACATTTTTTTTTGCACTAACTCTGAACTTGACCTCAGGTGTATAGAAAAGTAATGGTGACATTATCATAGCAAACATACTGAGTTTCTCACATTTTTTTTCAAATGCATTTTGTTGTTGAAAAATGAACATCGCAAAACAAAAAGCATGTATAATTAACTTTGAATAACTCAATTATTACTATAGCTGCATTTACACAAGTCAAAAGTTGACTTGAATATAATTGGGTCATCGGTTTCACTTTTTCTAAGTGTAAACATGCAGTGTAACTGAGACAAATTTGATGCAGGCGATTTGTAGCAAACATCATTGAGTTCAATTAAAAATAAATCATCATTGAATTTGAAATTTTATGGAGTAAAAAACTTTAAAATTCGGCCTAATACAATTGTGTTTCAGTGTTGTAATCAGTTCATGAATAAAATTCAGGAAAGCACTTTCAGTGTAAAACACTTAACCACTTTTGAATTCTAATTTACTTTTCTCTAGTTTACAGTGTGATGGATGGTTATGTTAGAGCCACTTAGTCATCCCACACTCGTTTTTCTTATAGCTTTTAACCAATAATGTGAAACCATTTTTGACCAACCGGTGCGATGGCAACATGCGATATTTTGATCTGGATAAAAAACCCGTACATCTACTACTGAATGCATTCAGACTTCGTCGCATCAGAGGGGTTTGGCGTGATGCCCAAACGTGGCTGGATATCACACAGAATGAGATGATGAGATTATATAAGTTACACACCACCAAAGGATTATGTGAGCCAATATCTATGATAGTTCCAAGAAAGGAATCACTTGTATTAATAGCATTCAAAGAGTGCAGGCTCTTAAATTGGAACGCCTTATTGTGTTAAAACAAGGCACTTCAATAAGACGGAATCCTGCCATTGGTGGCGTGTCTTTGTTTTTTTTTGTAACCTGACCATCTGACACACTTTTTTTGACACCACTCTGAATTCGGAAACATTAACAGACTATAAACATGTGCGTTATTCCAATGGCGGTTCCGAATTCATAAGTCTGCCAGAAACAAAGTGTGTCAGAAAAAAAGTTGTCAGATGGGTCCGGTACGGCAAAATCTCCATTTACATGCTTAATTTTTCAAGAGACGTGAAGAAATTCAAGAAAAGTGCACCCCCTTTTTTCAAACCAGGTTTTTGTATATTTAGAATGCTTAGTACCCCATTGCATGTATCACACCTGAAGTGATAAGCCAAAATTATTGTCTTATGTTTAGCAATGATAGCAACACGATTTAGAATTTTCTGTGTGACACACAGGAATTATACAGCTCCTAAGAATAGGAAAGCCAGGATTATTTTAGGTTTTTTCTGCTGGTTTGTCCAATAAACCTTTGGAAAACATTTTGGTAGGTGCTATAACCATTAGAGCAAAGAAGAGAATTTGTATCCTCGGAAAATGTCTTGATATCCAATTTTTAATAGAAGAAGCCTATTATGCCCAGTCTAAAAAATAGTACATGCATTACCAGAGTGTAGTCTTTTACCAGTCATCAATTATCTGCATGTAGCTAGGGGGTGCAGAGGGCGCACGTGCAACCCCAGGGTCAAAAACAAAATGTGACATTGAAAAGGCTAAATTGCAAAAAAACCATTATTTTTAGGGGTTCCCCCTTTTCAACCTCCCTAGCTGCCCAGTGATACGCACTGGGGGCCATGGCCCCATGGACCCCTGCCCATGATAATTGGATGCCCAAGGATCCGGAAGGCTACGCGCATGATCTCATACTTGTTTAGAAGAAACACTGGGTCAAGACTAATATGGGGTGTAAACAGATTGAACTCTTAAGACCCATGTGCCTTGACATCAGTCACAAAACTGCAGTAAGCAGATGACAATACATTTCTGAGAATACTGTATTTTTAAAGCAACTTGAAAACATACTGTTATTCTGTCTGATAGAGTAATTGTGCCCTAATGATATTTATCTTTTTTAAGGGTTTTTTTTGATCTTTCAGTTTCTGTAAGTAACTTTGTGCTGTTTGATTCCTAATGCTTGATTATTTCCATGCCAACAGTCTGAGAAATTCCAAGAAGACCGTACCCAGCAACTCCCAGTAATGAACCTGCACTAACCGCAGAGGATGATCAGTGGAGTAGATAGACCACCGGTGATGACTGTCATTGGATCGAACCGAGGACCTGTATCCAAGCACACTAGGCCACCACTCAAATCAGTAGTAGGTCCAAACAAGCAGGAAACACCTCGCAGTGGTACATAGAGTCCCAAAACAGAGCCTAAATTCACTCCGACATCAAGCCCCAAACCTTCAAAACCTATTGCAGCAGTTGCTAGCATAACCAGGCAACAAGAAAATGAAGAGCCTATTAAAATGGAGAGCTCACCTATTGTCATGGCAACCCCATCACCAAAGCGACACCTAGAACCTCGCCACGAGAAAGACATTGATACCGCTATGGTGCCTGAACCCACAAAGCCTGAAGGCAACTCAATAGCCTCAAGAATGGCCATGTTTGAAAACAAAGGCAGCAAAGGGACTGGCACAAAAGAATGGCGAGGCAGTGGGGACATAAGGAACTCTCCAGTGGCAACTCGATTTGTCCGCACAAGCGTTACTTCATCCCCCTCAGAGAGTCCTAAAATGGAAAGACAGTCGTCCGTCACATCAACACCAGACAAGAAGGAGAGAATACCATCTACATCATCCACAGGATCTGACAAAGATATAGAACGGACTGTTAACAGACATGGTAGAGAAGTCTTTAGGATTAACTTGCAACCCCAAAGGCAACATAGTCTACCCCCAGAGGTAGAAGATGTCAGGACCAATGGAGATGGGAAGGAGATGCAGGAGGTTGCACCCATCATCAAGGAAACCAAGATTGGCAGGAGGGAATTTCTAACATCGAAAGACATGGGCAAAGAAATGGGAATGGATCAGGTGAGTTAATAGCTGAAATTGTCTAGAAAAAAAAAACAAGTTGGGGAAGAAAATGGTGAACATGAGGAATATCCACAGGAGTGTTTCTGGCAGTAAAAAGTAAAGTCCTTCCCGCACCGAATGGCGTATAGGGCGGTGCCTATCTCCGTTTCCATAACCCTAGGTCACACGTCTGCCAAATACAGTGAAAGCTACAGTAGGGGGTTAGTCTTCTGGTAGTTCCGCATGTATACTTCCCTACTCCATTCTTTAAATGCCGAGCATCTGACAAGAAGGCAGTAGGTACCATTTTTAAAGTTTTGGTATGACCCGGCTGGGATTCGAACCCGCGACCTCCCGACTGTAAGGCGAACACTAACCACTAGGCCAACACGTTGGTGACCTAGTGGCAGACAAGGACCCTATTCCCTCTAGAAAAATGCAAACTTGTTTTGTCTTGATCGTGAGCTTAGACCAGGTATTTTACTTGGTGATAATAATCAGTAAGTGGGAGGGAAGGGGTGACCTTACCATAAGGAAATTGAGGTTAAAAGTCATTTGAAATTGACATTAAAGGTCATGTAGGGGTCAATTTGATTCAAAATAGGTTCCTTCTTTGGAAAAGTTAGGCAATTTGGTTAAAGTTTTCCATTTCTTATGCATGACTCCTGGTTCCAAAACCAGCTTATCTTTAAACATATCCATAAAAATAAACACAATGGTATTTGAGCTGTTTTCCATGGTACTTTTCAACTTATGCAAAAAAGGGTGATCGGTGCACACTGAATGATGCCAATGATATAACTGCCATCAGCAAGTAGTCAAGACAAGTAAAAACTACCATTTTGTATCATAATGTGAAATATTTGGGACACCCTGTTTACTTTTCCTGGAAGTTTCACACAATGTAGTAGTAGTAGTAGTAAATCCAAAGTTTTAAATCCGGTTTTGTCCCCGTAAACGGGCGTGGCCGGATTCACCTCACACTGGCAGCAACCGCCCTTACTCCTTCCTTCCACTTCACCCGATTCAATGCATCCTCCATCCTCAACCCAACGCTCTTTCTCTCCTCCTCCACTTGCTTCTTCCACGTCTTCTTTGGACGTCCCTCCTCCTCGAGCCTTCCACCTCAAAGGCCCTTCTTAAGGCATGCTCGTCATACTTCCTCAACACATGCCCATACCAACGTACACTATTCGCCTTCGCCAACCGGTCCATCGCCTCTTCCAAACCCAACATCTGCATCAAGTCCTCAGTCTTCATCCTATCCATCAACTTCACCCCACACATCGCTCTTATCATTGCTCTCTCTGTCCTCCTCAGAATCCCCATCTCATTTTTGCTCAGACACCACGTCTCACTCCCATACAGCATCACTGATCTCACACAACTCTTATACACCATTCCTTTCATCTTTAAAGGATATCTTTTCCCTTGCAACAACTCCCGACATTCCCTAAACTTCACCCACCCATCACTCTAGCTGTCACAGCCACCTCACATCCACCACCCTCACTAACCTTGTCCCCAAGGTATGTGAACTCCTTCACAGACTCCACCTCATCACACAATGTAAACATCCAAATTGTTTTCCAGTGATGATTGTAGGGAACAATTACATTATACCCTTTGCACTTACTCTATATCATATACTTGTGATTGTGAGAGAGCGAGAGCATGCACGCGCGAGAAAGCAAGCATTTAATGACAGCCGAACATGGACTGGAAACCAAATGCACATGAAATCGCATGTCGAACCAAGAGTTGAACCTGGGACCACAGTGGTGCAAAGCACCGGAAGACCCACTGCACCACCCCCTACCCTGACCCCCCCCCCCACTTGATGGAATAAAGCACACGATAGACAGTGCAAAGGGTATACTGTAATTATGCTGATTGCATTATGGGTTCAATCCAGTATGTTAACTGTTATATATTGTTCTCAACCTTAATTCTTAGTGTTATGTTTCTTTCTTTGTTGCAATGAAAGCAATTCCATATTTAGTCTAGCAGATTATATGGGTTCCCATGCACCTCCCTTAAAACTAAATTCTAACATGATTTTTAGAATCTCTACGACATCTACTTAAAGAATTTTGATGTTACCAAAATCAAATGTTGTCCCACAGGGTCCATTTGGTGGCCATCTTGGATTAAGAGGGATTAATCGCACAAAGTGGTTCAATTTAGTTGAAAAGTATCTCAAATGATTCGACTCATCATAAGGAATCAGAAAATATAAAGTTTGACATATCTGTGATGTTCTGTTACAGAGATATGGCTGAAAATGTGATAAAGGTCATTGACCTTTTGATTGGTCATTGCACAGGGGCCAAATTTTCAAAATGCTTCAATCTTGACAAAATTGGTGTCAAATCTGGAAATGTACATACAGTTTTCCATGATTCATTTCCATTTTGGTTCATCGGTTAGGAAAGAGAGGATTAGTCCCTAATTCCCATACAAAACAATACAAATTTGATAAAAGGTAACTTTACCCCTAATTTTACCACCTAACTAAACATCCTAGATAGTGCAAACTATACTTTTCTGGATTTCTCATGCTCATAGCTACAATTTGATACCAAATTTGCCAAGATCCATGCATTTTGAAAATTTGGCCCCCTGTACAATGACCAATCAAAAGGTCAATGACCTTTATCACATTTTCACGCATATCTCTGTAACTGAACATCACAGATATACCAAACTTTATATTTTCTGATTCCTTATGGTGAGACGAATCATTTGAGATACTCTTCAACTAAATTGAACCACTTTGTACGATTAATCCCTCTTAATCCAAGATGGCCACCAAACGGACCCCGTGGGACAATATTTGATTTTGGTAACATCAAAATTCTTTAAGTAGATGTTGTAGAGATTCTAAAAATCATGGTAGAATTTAGTTTTAAGGGGGGTGCATGGAAACCCATGAAATCTGCTAGACTAATTTGTTGTTTACTTAGACACTAGTAACAACAGACTGCAGTGAATGAATTCTTTACAGAGACATTTCTAACTTTTCTCTTGCAGCTACGCAAGGCCTTCTTACGGCAACAAGAAGAAATTAAGCAACTCAAGACACAGATTATGTTGAAAGATCAACGCATTCGTCAGCTGGAACGCGAGATAGATTCGCTCAATGATTCATCACAGTGCTAACTTTGTCCATTTTTGGATTTTTCTGTGGAAGTTGAAGTTGAAATGCACAAGGATAGCACAGCAATAGCATCAAAGAGAAGTCTTGTGTTGTTTTACACACCCCACAATGCCTTTCTGTTCCGGAACTTATGGAAAGAACCAGAGGGTGTATGGGTAAATATCAAAATGGAATAAGTAGTCGTGGACAATGTTCTACTTTATATCATTATTACCCATATCCTTATTTGAACATGTTGTTAGTGATGCAAGGATATTGCAGATAACCTTACAATTGGTGAACACTAGAGTGGATACCATCGACAATTGCGTGACAAGTAGGGGGTCAAAGTGATGGTAGTTATTGACGGCAAAGTTGCTTGTATTGAAAGCCCCTCTTCCCTTCTTTCAAAAACCTGAACACTAAACATTTTTTTACTCGCTTTATTTGAAGGACTTAATTGAGAACCAACTATAATGTTACAACTTAATTGAGAACCAACTCAAATGTACGGACATAACCTAATTGAGAACCAACTCAAATATAAGGACTTAATTGAGAACTAACTCAAATGTAAGCACTTAATTGAGAACCAACTCAAATGTAAGCACTTGATTGACAACCAACTCATATGTAAGGACTTAAAGGTGGGTGACCCGATCGACAATCTCATCCCCCCACTTTACTCCATCAAAATGGAGATTTTGGTATCGGAAGAAAGTTCATATTTTTCTCATTACCCCAGTGAAATTTTAGGCCCAGGAAATGTTTCCTTCTGATTTTATGAACAAAAACGTCTAACAAGTGTGGTATACCACATTTTTTAACACACACTGTCTATGGACCAATTTAGTACACATTTTTGCTTCTACTATCCAAATGGCTTAGCCAATTTACCTCAAAATTTGTAATCAGATGTGATATGCTTCCATGTGAAGGATAAAACATATAAAAATTTGGATCATGATCAGGTCACCCACCTTTAATTGAGAACCAACTCAAATGTAACGACTTAATTGAGAACCACCTCAAATGTAAGGACTTTTTGAGAATCTACTCAAATGGTGTGACTTATTGCAAACCATGTCAAATGCAAGGACTTCGTTAAGAACCAACTCAAATGTACAGATATGGTACCAAGAATTAAATGTGTTATATTAGCCAGGTGCCATGCGCCATTCAAAGGATACATTTATGATGGTATTTCAACATGTTAATGTATTCAATAAAAGTGGCACATAATGATTGTTATGTTATATTATGATTTTTACTTGCCTTCATATAATACTCATATTGATTTATTAGATGTGTTTTATTGCAAAAACCCTTGCCATACTGCAACTGATAATTTAGAATCTATTTTACAATTTTTATTTCCCCGTCTAGTTTTTAACAACAACAAGATGTAAACTGTTTAGTTTTGCTTATAATGTATTCAAGTATTTGTACAAAATAAATGTATGTTTGATGAAAAAACTCAGATGGGAACCATGATTACTTAGAAATAACATAAAAATAGATTTTGCCCATCTATTTTACAAGAATATTTAAAAATCCATCAAATATAAAAGTTTTACATAATTAATGTATCAAAATTAACTGAAATATCCTCTCCTTTGGACTAAACTTTTCAGGTAATATCAAATTTGAATCAAAGATTTCTGGACAAGACCTCACCATGTATAAATAATAAGTGCCCTGAATGTAATACTGTATTTTATAAAAGCAGGTAATCTGTTAATGGTGTTGACAGTGGCCTAACAGGCGGGGGGCAGGTTGCCCCCTGACGACTTTGGCCGGGAAAAAATTTGCAAAATTCATGTTAAATCAGCCGTTTTTTAGCCCTCTGACCGGGAAAAATTGGCCTTTTGACCCCCCCTGAGAGGGAAAATTTCCCAAGACTGGGAAATTTTCCCCCTCAGAGCGGGTAGGCCCGATACGCCACTGGGTGTTGAGACTGTATTTTGAAGTGCAGTTGTACAGTGTTTTGTGAAAGAAAAATTGGAAGTGCAATTTAGTTCTAACACTGTAGACTTGAAGGTGTATGTTCCAATTGTCTGTAGGACCTGGCCAATTTACCTAGAAGTTGTTTTAATTTTATACCACTTGAAAGCCAATAATTTTCTCATTGTTTTTCTGAGATTTCATCCACCAAATGCATTTCTTTTTTGCAGATATAGAGCCAAAACTGCTAATTTTATGGTTAACCCTAAATATCACAGTAATCTATTAGTATATTGTAATATGCTTTATTGCATATATCATCAAAACAAGTTTTGCACATGATACAAAAAACATGGTTGTGAGTGAATGTTAGTGTCAGGCTCTCCTGCCAAGTAGAAAACAAGATATGGGCACACTTAAATCGGAACAGACACCTTTAACCTTTTTATTGATTTTCTGAACAGATAGTGTAACCATCGGTCATTTTAAACATCCCATCCCTAGTGAGAATGCACTGTGATAATGCACAACATTAACAGTGATAATGTGCAAGATGCACAGTGATAAAGCGCAAGTGATGATGCGTAAGATGCACAGTGATAATGCGCAAGATGCACAGTGATAATGTGCGAGATGCATATTGCTAATGCGCAAGATGCACAGTGATAATGCGCAAGATGCACAGTGATAATGCGCAAGATGCACATTGATAATGCGCAAGATGCACATTGATAATGCGCAAAATGCACATTGATAATGCGCAAGATGCACATTGATAATGCGCAAAATGCACAGTGATAATGCGCAAGATACACAGTGACTGAATAATTTGTATAGCAGTTTAATTGCCCCCAGACGAAGAACTCAAACTCACAACAGTTTTCAGATCAGTGCAATTGATTAGTGTGTGGATTTATTCCAACAAAGCCAACTGTTCACAATTTTTTGTTGTCAATTAAGCGCTTCAACTTAAAGATACAATATTGGTGTATGAAATCAAATAAACTTAAGGCAAAAAACATCTATTTATTTACAATTCCCAACTGAGTAAATCCCTCTAGTACTCCCAGACAGGCCCATCCGTGGAAAGGAAATGTAATTTAAGGATGCAAAAGTATTATTTAAATTGAAATCCCAAAGCTGGTTGAATTCCCCTAGCCCCTCCCAGAAAGCCCATCTGTGAAGGAAGAAATTTACAATTTAAATATAAACACAAGGAAACTTAAATTGAAATCCCAAAGCCGGTTAAATGCCCCTAGCCCCTCCCAGAAAGCCCATCTGTGAAGGAAGGATTTTTCCAATTTCTTTAGTATGAAACACTGGTTAAGGAAACCGGGATAAACATAATAGGATTGGAAATATGGAGTTTTAAAATGGTGACTTGTAGAAGTGAACAGTTGCCTCCAATCTAACCTACTTAACAATTGATATAAACAGACTGAATTTAGTAAATATGAGTAAATTAAGACATAAGATAATACAATACACACTGTTTCAATCCGGAGGCAGGAAAAAACCTCTGGGATGAATTACATCAAGCAACTGCAGAAGAATTTAGCAATTTTTATCAGCGGTTTTATCTGCAATGCTGTGAAAATCATGAATTTAATTTAAATTAAAGTAGAAGATAAATAAAATTACGCCTAACAATGTTAACATGCATCTAAATTGCGTGTAGGCAAATTAAATTCTGGGTGTGGTGGGGGGGAAATTTAATTCTCTGCCAAGACCACACCTAGGAAGTATCAAATTTCTTATGCCAACAAATGGAGTTTGAGCTCTGACGAACGCAAAAACCTTCCGCTGATTGGCCGATGGAAACAAAGGAATAAAGCCAACTGATTGGTGAGGGACTGCACAACAAGAATGCACTATAAACAAGTGCATGGCAACGGACTGAACCATTTCTTCTGCAGGGGGCAAATTTGTTTTCTTTAGATGGGACTTCAGAAAACGTTAATATGTAAAGGTGTTAATTTGTTTAAAAAAATAACCCCATAGAAAGTTCAGAGGTGGGCATTGAATTTTCAGATGACTTTCTCTAATTAACCACTTACACACACACTGAGACCTGGTAACTGCATTTTTGATGCTGATTATGTTTTGCGTAGTTATAGAAAATGAACAATTAAAGCCACTATCAGTGATTTACCTGAAAGAGTGAACATATTTGAAATTTGCAGAAATAGCTTAAAAGTGAAGGATAAGTTACATAAGTTATTTTTCCAACTGAAAAATTGACAGAATAGTAAGAGAACAGCAATGTTGATATGAATGTCCATTGAATTATGTGTTATAGTAAGTGTCCGTATGGACAGTAATGACTAAAATATCTGATTTTGTTCTTGTTATTTCGAGCCCAAAGCAACCTAATTTGTAGGGTATGTTAGGATAACTATTCTTTTTACAGACATGCAAAATCTGATTTTTGATCATTCTTTTCGATTTTCTGATTTAGCAAATCACTGATAGTGCCTATTACGTAAGTTTGAACATTTGGGGTGAAGATGTTGACAAATTAATAACTGGTGCCACATGTCAACTGTTTCACAACAAGTACTACCATCATGCATGGTTGCACTTTCTCACTGTACTTTTGTATATATGCCATTGAACTGTGATGTTAGATATGAGGATAATCAAACTATTACAGTATTGGACTTCTTGAACCAAAATCATACCATAGGGTAACGCATTGGTCCTTCAGTATTTTTCTAAAACCAATAAAACAAAAAAATTGAATTTAAAGAAAAATATACAAACTGATTTGGTATTTCATTCAATTGCTGTAGATACAGGCCCTCCTACACAACCTAAAAATGTGAAAAATATATTCCAGACTAGGGAACCTTGAAAGAGAAAAGTCAAGAAGCCTTAAGAACCCATAGAATTTAATGAGTAAATGCACTAGTTGTGGAGCTTCTGTACACAAACACAGGAACACCTTGAAAATTTATAAAACTTCCTATTATCGCATAAGTTAGGAGGGGTACCAATATTCAAATGGGATGTAGGCCAAAATATAAGCTTTAAAACCTTAGTAAATATCTTTAGGAAAAGAATAATTCTGTGGAAAACCTGTAGATAATCAAGTGATTGTGAACAACTGAAAGCATATTTCAAAGGTTGATGTAACCAACAAACCTCAACTGTCATAAATAGGGATGTTAAGACTTCTGTAAATTTCCAGAATTCCGGAATTTGTTCCATAATAAAAAAAATCTGGAAATGTATAATATTTTTTAAATGCATTTATAGACTTGGGTGATGTTATTTCAGCATAAAAAGCGTACCCATATCTTTTGGTAGGGGATACCCCTTTAACTCCTTCTCTATCCTTTTGTTTAGACGATTCCCGCATACTAGTTTAGCGTCACAACTAAACCTTTGACAGTTGGGGCAAATACCAGATCACTTTTCAGGAAATTAATGATATGCCTGCTTACATACCCTGCATAAACTTTCATAGCATCATGAAAGTAACTCTATAAGTAATGGGAAACTATGACAATTATGCTATACAAATGTCCAGGGGTACAAATGACCCTTTAATGGACATTCTTAAACAGCTGTGCAAATGTAAGCAATGTCATTGGCTGATGCCCGGGTTCAATTCGTTTAATTGAACCCAGGTAGTACGCGCTGCGTATTGAAGTTATTTTTAGGTTGAAGCGCTCGCGTCATACCGCGTTTTGCTACTTTCGCGCGCGCCTGCCAACGTTGCGTCTCGTTGCGTATGATCGTTGCGTTCAGCGGGTTGTTCGATTGTTTTCACTGGGTGATGGCAGTCCTTTCTTGTGTATTTAAGCCGTAAAGCATCGCGAAATTGGGTTAAAGATGATCTAAAATGATAAAGCTGTTTAAGAATGAGAATAAAGGTATGATTTTGGGAACCGGTACTCTCTTTACGACGAATTGAACCCGGCGACACCATTATTTTTGCGTGGAAGAACTCGGCCTCCGGCCTCGTTCTTCCACTTAAAATAATGGTATCGCCTTGGGTTCAATTCGTCGTAAAGAGAGTACCGGTTCCCAAAATCACACCTTTATTCTCTAAATAACAATAGCAAAGAGGTTTAGCCACGTGGTGTGAATTACCATGTATGGGTACATGCACAGAAAACAGTAATTTGGGGAGGTAATAATATGAAATTTGTTAGAAAAAATGTACTTAAATGTTCTTTCAACCTCCTCCCAGCCCAGTAGGTGTGGGGTTGGGTTTAACCCATACACACACAGATGGCTTACATACATGTAGCCAAACCTTCAAAGAATACATTGAAAACATTCCAGGATTTACCTGCAAAAACTTGACATAATTACCTCCATAGACCAAAGTCTGAAATAATAAAATTCAGAAGTAGGTAAAAGGCCCATAAAGGCATGACAAATAACAAAAATTACAGTTCAAAATAGTTCACAATGGTTGTACAATTTTTCATCCATGTAAGCATAAGGTACATGGACTTCAACATTTGCTGGCATTTTTTTTTATAACAATGACTATAAACTAGTTTTTATTATTCACAGCTTTGGTTGAAGTGGAATGAATTTTGTCACCAACAAAGAAACGGCAGGTTATACCTTTAGGTGCATAACCATATAATACATGCTTTTAATCATGTTATAATTTTGTAGATATTTTTCTGTTTTTTAAATGGAATATTGTAATATAGAAATCATTGTATGGATATAGGTGTATGTCTTTCTCTAAATAATTTGCAATTATAGTAAGAGTTACAGATATATTTACTTGTAGATGTTGTATAATGTAAAAACTAGAGTTCTGCACCTGTTTAGCAAATTAGATTGGAAATGAAAGTTTAATATTTATTATACAGATAATTGTGTGCTGAATATGAATGGGTAATGAACCATTCAAGTTAAAAAATGTTATGCATGTTTGTCAATGTTGGAAAAGAAAAGTAATGATAGTCAAATACAAGGCTATGGTTGAATCAGTATGCAAAATATGTTTTTGCAAACATCCAGATCTTGATAATGGTAGGTTTCCTACTACACTACATTAAGACCATGATAGTTGGGTACTCTGGTGTACCCCCTACATGAAGACCATGTAATAGGTATCTTGGTGTACCTACCACATTAAGACCATGGTGTAATAGGTATCTTGGTGTACCTACCACATCAAGAACACAATGTAGTAGCTATTCTGGTGTACCCACCACATCAAGACCATGATAGTTAGGTACTTGGTGTATCTATATATTACATTAAGACCATGATGGAGTAGGTATCCTGGTGTACCCACCACATCAAGACCATGATAATTGGGTACTACTACATTAGGACCATGATGTAATAGGTATCTTGGTGTACCTACCACATTAAGACCATGGTGTAATAGGTATCTTGGTGTACCTACCACATTAAGACCATGGTGTAATAGGTATCTTGGTGTACCTACCACATCAAGAACACAATGTAGTAGCTATTCTGGTGTACCCACCACATCAAGACCATGATAGTTAGGTACTCTGGTGTACCCCCTACATGAAGACCATGTAATAGGTATCTTGGTGTACCTACCACATTAAGACCATGGTGTAATAGGTATCTTGGTGTACCTACCACATCAAGAACACAATGTAGTAGCTATTCTGGTGTACCCACCACATCAAGACCATGATAGTTAGGTACTTGGTGTATCTATATATTACATTAAGACCATGATGGAGTAGGTATCCTGGTGTACCCACCACATCAAGACCATGATAATTGGGTACTACTACATTAGGACCATGATGTAATAAGTATCTTGGTGTACCCACCATATCAAGATCTTGGTGTGTTAGGTATGGTGTACCCACCCCATGCATCAAGACCTTGATATGGTATGTATCATGGTGTACTCACAACACCAAGACCTTGATATGGTAGGTGTCATGGTGTTCCCACCACATCAAGACCTTGATATAGGAGGTATCTTTGTATATCTACTACTTCAAGACCCTGATGTGGTTGGTACTCAATGTGTGACTGATGCATATAAGTTATACAGGATACCTACTACATCAACACTGCAGTAGGCAGTTATGGTATATTTAATAGGCACTAAAAGTGGATAGAGGTTACTTTAAGGTTGTGGTGTAACTTAAAGAATACTGGGTACCCGTTTGCCTGGTTTTTGGGTGAATTGGAATGAAGTACTTAACCAGTAGAAATATATTTTTAAATGGAAGTTGTGTTCCATGTAAATTGCCATTGTTGGAGAGAAATGAAATACACTGGTCTGATATCAGTGAAATTATTTCTTAAATGCCTTTATGATATTAGCTAGACTATCAAAGTATTAGAAAAGATATTGGAAGTGGTTATTATATTTCAATGATTGTTTATTTTGTTAATTGATTTAGAAGTATTTAACTTAAGTGATGGTTATTTTTGCAGTCACACTTTTAAAAGAGTACATTGGTGCCTAGATTACAAAAAAACTGATCATACTGCCCATTAGCAATGTTTAAAGGTGAGTGGCCTGATTGACAGGCTTGTCTGCCACTCCACCTCATCAAAATTGAGATTTTGGTATCAAAAGAAAGAATTGTTTTTCCTAACCCCCATAAAATATTAAGCCTGAACAGAAAGGTCCGCACATGTGGTAAACCACGCCATGACCACACATATTTTTACACCTCATAAATATTCATGAATAGGTTATGCGAATTCATTGGCTAAACCAACTTTGCTCAAAAATTTAAAATCAGGTGTTTTTGTTGATAAGCCTCCATGTGAACCAGAAAAGATGATATGAAAAAAATTAGACCACCTACCTTTAAGCTACAGAATGTCCCCAAAAAATTTGACCTAAAAGTGCCCCCATTTTCAGGTCTTTAAATATGTATGAATAATTTGTATGAACATTTACTAAAGATGTAAAATTTAGGGCACTTTTAGGGTATTTTTTTTGACACTGTATATAACATATTGCATCCTTGGTGGTAATCAACTTAATGATAACAGTGGGTATAGATGTGTGACTTTATTTTTTATAAGCCCTTTTAAAATTAATGTTTGTTTAGAATTCACATCGAGGCCATTTTATGAAGAAATACATCATGTTTGTATGGGCAAATGATCAGTAGGCATAAGTGGGATGAAAATCGGTGTTTTGCACAACAACATTCCAGATATTGAATGACATTCTGGATTTTGTACGACAACATTCCAGATTTTGTACGACAATATTCCGGATTTTGTACAACAACGTTCAGGATCAGCCCATCCATCTTGCACTGTGCTTTTTTTGTTTGTTTATGCTGGATAATAGAGCATATACATATTCATTTTTCCATTTGAGTAATACTTGGAGAAATAGCAAAGCATTACTTGTGAACCATTTAACCACCGGACTGTTGGGTCAACCATCATCAATTCAGGAAGGTCAAACTAAAGTCTTCTGTATGATTAAAACATCTCAATGTATATAATTTGGTCTGGAGTGGACAAGTGTTGTAGATATGGGCTTGTATCAGCTTCATTATAAAGTGTTTATCTTGTATTGGGTTGGATTAATACTGTACATGTATAGACAAAACAGTGACACAAACTGACAATTAAAGGGGCATTTTGTGGTCAACAATCTCATTCCCCCATAAAAGTTTAGATTTTTGTATCAACTGAATTGTTTAAGTACAGTATATGTGTTTAATCTCAAGTACAAATTTGATATACTGTGGCAAAAATCACTACTTTGTATTTTCTATCCATAAACAGAAATTACAACACAGTGGGTAGCATGACATGAACATTCACTCATAACGTCAAAATGTGCAGTCAGGATCAAGTGAAATTTTGGAAATAATCTTTTATGGATATCTAGTGAACCATAAATAAAAAAGGTGCTAGAATCACAAAATGCACCTTTAATAGGTCTTAGTTTGGTTATTCCTATGGAATAATGTAATAAATTGGCAAGTGTTTAAAGGCATATTCAGTTGATGGGGCTGATTTTCATAAAATGTGATATGATTAATGAAAATGAGTCATACCAGCAATATTCAATTCAGACTTTTCACATAAGCTATTGGACCTTTTTGAAATGCTACATTTTTCTTCAAGCCCATTCAAATTGGATACTTAGCTACCAAGTTATAATAAATTTTGTCTATTCTATTAACTAAAATCAATATTAACAACAGCATGGTTGTGTCAAAATTTACTCTAAATTAATCAAATGTGGCCCACAAACTTGCCTTTGTAAAAATTTACCACAATGAAGAATGGATAATTCAAGATAATTTGTGGCATATCTGGAGACCTTTTCTCCTACTCTTTGCTGTGGGTTCTACTGGTGTATAATTAATTGGTAATTCGTCCTTAAAAGCTTAATTTTCAACGTTTTCCATCCATCCAATTATACTGAGTCTACTTCTGATTCCAGATTTTTTTTCCTGAATATATTTTTAAGAGACTTCTTCAAATTTGGAATTTTGCTTAACATTAAACATTTATTGGAACCTAACTGGGAATGTGATAAGAAATTGGGTGTAATTTGCAGTTTTGAATTAAGGGCTGAAATTATTTGTTTTATGGAGACCCTTGTGAACTTGGTGGGGAATAATGTTAGAGTCAAGATTACAATCCAACAGAATGGTTACAATTTTATTTGATTCGGCTCTAATTTTATATAATGCATGGCGATACGTGTAGCAGCAGTAACAACACCCCAGAAAGAATTATCATGATGTATGATTTTATGAGTTCACTTTTATTGATATATTGTCAAAACCTACAAAAATATGTTTGTTGATGTTGAGTTACTATGTTTATTACATACTGTGGCTGAACCAATAAAATGGGAAATATTCATGTTCTTCTGAAATTGATTTTTGCTGAACAGATAGACAATATCTCAGTCGGTTATTGGTGTGTTTATATTAGCTCAAGGCATGCATTGCCTGCTATATACAGTGATATTCAAGGCTTAAAGGGAAAGGCTGCCATTTCCTGTTGATTGATGTTATACTTAGAATTGTTAAGCTGCCATTCCAAATTAAATTTTGTTGGAAAATCTAATAAAAATGTCATCTTTTCTTCCTTGGCTTCCATCCAATTTTCTCAATTCTTAGTTATTTTGTAATAGATTCTCATATTTAGCAGGCAGCCATGAAATTTCATCATGTTATTCCAAAAGAATGGTGCCTGCAGAAAGTTATGAATTGCTACATTAAATCTAATTTAATGAAGATCTAACTCTTCAGTTCATAACATCATGGTGAGTTATGAAATTGGTACTTATATAACTTGGGAAAGGAACAGTAAATACAGCTCTTGGTAGAGGGGAAAGGGTGCACATCCCTCTAGCAGCTATGACAGTTTTTAATAAATAAAAAAATAATCATTTATTTATTGTTTTGTATAATTTGTTTTGTACAAGAATTTCAAGATAAGGGTCAGGCCCAGGGTTTTGGGTAATTATTAAGGTTTAGAACAAGGTTTAAGGTTAATATTAGTGTAAAGGGTTAGGGGTTGGGACAGGACTTTAAGTTAGACTTAGGTCATGTGGCTTATGGTCACAGATAAAGTAATACAACCAAATGTGTACCCAAGATCATCAGAAGAGACCCTATTAGTAGCTTCCACAAGGTAGTGACATCAGCACTCTGGTTGGCTTTCAGTCAACACTCACAGTTTGATGTGTCATTTAGCATTTTTCTATTGAGCATCCAGTATTTTACCGGTGGGATATTTCCCCGGTAAATAGTGTACGATAGTGGAGAGAGGGCAATTTCTACTGGAACGAGCATTCGGGGAAAATAGCCGACTTCAGTGACTCAAGTGAAATTTGCCGGGTAGAGATCATTCACGGGTCAATATTGCAATGCATTGTGGATTGACCCCATTCCCGGGAATGATAGCACAGTTCTGTAATATTATGTTGTTGATTCTTGATATTTCTCCCAAAATCTAACGTCCAGTTAAGCGAGATGCTTAGTTACTTCAGCACCAAGCATTACGCTATAGAACACAACGAGCATGGCGTATTTTAGTGGCATTTACAGTTGTTTCACTGCTCGATACATCAACCCGTGCGTTGTTGATCTAAATTGTAAGCCGCGCCGTTGCTTCAGTGACCCAGCCAATTTCCGGAGCGTGATCCGGTATGTTCTCGGGTAAAATCCTTCCAAAACAAGGATGGTTGCCAGAGAGAATTTCCCCGGTAAAAAGTCGCAAATACCAGAGGAGGTCATTTTCTATTAACCAGTTTTAATCCTTTACCCGGTTTGATCCGGAAAATATTGCTCAATAGAAAAATGCCTATTGAATATCATATTGATGTCACTGACTTGGGAAGACAAAAGCTCCATAGCCACAATTGATAGAACACACTTGATTAATAAGCAAGGTTACCCCACCCAGAACACATACATTGAAGCCAATCTCTTCAGACACTGGACTAATTGACAAATTAGGATGGAAACTACCAAAATATCAACTACGAGAAGTAGCCCACAGACAAACAAAGGTAAAGGTATGATGTGAAAGAAATGACATGACAGCAAAAACAGAATATATTAAACCCCCTACTTCTATGCAGAAACATATCCTCCTCCCCCCCCAATGACAAATCATTTCATAATTTATGAATTTGAATTTTATAGCAGTTATTAGCAAAGGGGTCCATGAAAGACATTTATTGCCAAACCTTTCCAAATCAAGATTGGAAAAAGTTAGGTCATATGCTCCAGGTGCATAACATTTAAGAAACCTGTAGCAGGCCTATAGAGCCTACAGGCATAGCCCAAGCTAGAGCCTACAGGCCTAGCCCTAGTTCAATCTTACAGAACTGCTGGTTATACAAACCTCAGCACCTCTCTGGCCAGCCTGTGATCCTCTCTAGTCCCATAGATGCAGCAATATTTAACATTTTTTCGAGTGATTGTTTGCTAGCACAGTGTGACTTGGAATTAAAAAAGGATCTTAACAGACTGGTACTCAAAAAAGTTTTATGCAGCTGTATGGTACATCTTTGTATAATGACATGATGACCATTCAAAACCTACAAAATACTCAATGGATCAGAAAGGCTCAGTTCTATTCAAATGTATTCAGAAAATCTTGGTCCATTGGTTTCTCATCCCACTTAAAATTATAATTTTGTGCCATGTTTTTCAGTTAGTCTTACACAAAGCTTTTACCATCACGGTATGCATTCTGTCATACTTTAGTCTGCCTACAAACACTGTTGAATTTGTTTCTAAAATCTGCCTTTTTTGTTTTTATACAGTACCTCAGGGACATGATTGCTTTCCAAATATATGATTTATAAAGTCTAGAGAGAATTATGAGTTAGTATATGTATAAAATGAAATACATGTATATGAAAATGTTATAAATAAGTAGTATAATATCATAGTATACTATACTGGTATTTATGTAAAATATGTGAAACTCTTGTATGAGGTGCAGGACAGGTACACCATAGGTCTTTTTTTAATAGAATATTAAAAATTAAAGTGACATTCAGAGAACCAGCAGTGATCGTAACCTCTTCCGTTTTGCCCCTAGTTCTTCAGAATATATCTGTATTTGTTTTAATCTTGTGTCCAAAAAAAAAACCTAAAAGCACAGGTCAATTTCAGGTCTTTAATAAACATTTGTGCAAATTATTTATACATAATTATTTAAAAAGTATCGTTTATTAGCTTTTCAAAACAGCAAACCCCATTGAATTCGGATCCCAAATGACTGAGTTGTTCGTAATTGAATGAAATTTGTGTTATTTACTTGTAACTTGGACAGACTTGGTTTTGCACACATTAACATGTTTTGATGATGAGTTATGTTAAAGACAGCCTGTCCTTATTACAATTTTAAAAAAAAACAGATTTCATTAAGAGACAATTCAAGTCATTTGGGACCCAAACTAAATGGGGTTTGCTGTTTTGAAAAGCTAATAAAAATACTTTTTAAATATGTATAAATAATTTGCATAAATGTTTATTAAAGACCTGAAATTGGGGGCACCTTTAGGGTATTTGGGGACACTCTGTGTATTGCTTATTCCTTGAGTTGTTTATTAGGCCGTCAACAGTGAGTACATGCAAAAATCTCACCTTGTAAAAAATTGAAGGTGCCCTTCCCACTTAATCCCTGAATATCCCTTTAATTTACATAAGTGCAACATAGATTATATACAAGCTGCAAAGATACCCCTTTGTAAACACAATTTTATACCAATGTCTATGTTCTAAAGATTTCAAATAATGTAAAGTGTACTTTTGATTTCAAAGGCATTTTTTATGTTTTAAAAGTTGTTTTATGCTTGTCAGTTGTGAACACTTTAAACTGTGAAAAGTAATATAATATTACTGTGCCATTGTTACCAAGTGCCTATATTCGTTAGGCAAGTATGTGTTTTATGGTGGAATTTATGCTCGAAACTGTTATGAGTGTCCCTATCACAACGGTGTGATTTAGATCATGTTCCAACTATAAATTTTGGATTTTGTTGATCCAAATAAGACTGAACATGTGGTATAATCAGGAAATTTAAGATTGTAACCTAAGAAAAATTAAAAGTAAATATAAAACTCTTAAACATGACTTCAGGTTTGTTTTATTTTTTGTGTGTTCTTTTAAGTTTTATGACCTTGAACTTATATATTTAAAATGTGGATATTGATCAAGCAAGCTTCGTTAAAGGGGAATAACCCAACTTAAGTCTATTAAGTTTTTCATCTTGATAGAATGGCCTTCACCCCATCTGTAAAATTTCGCGTCGATATTTCAGCCCATTTTGATGTGAGGTGATGTGATTTTGTAATCCCCATAGAGTACTGTGTAAAATTAATATTGATCAACCAAAATGGGGCACATTTTCACTCATATCATCCAAACCAAAAAATCCTTTAGATCACAGGGTGAGTGAGAAAAATAGTAGCTTTCTTCTGATACTGGGGATGAGGCTATTGGCAATCGGAATGTGGACCTTTAACAGATGTAGTGTTTCATTGCTCTCATGACATGCAGAAACTATATAGTTCCAATCTTGTGAATTCTACAGCTAAGTTCTGCTTATATCAAAACAAACAGGGTGTATGCGTATCTTGTCAATGCGTAGTGCTGTAGCCGTGTTATTTATGGTCATTTTATATTTCTCTACACTGATTCTTTGACCACATAGCTGGACAACCTATTTCGGACTACTGTCCCTATGTGCAAGTGTCAGAATCCTGACATTTATGACATCATGAAATAGTCGCAAATTACGGTTTCAAGGTGCCTTTACAAGCTTTGTCTGTAGTTTCACAAAAAAAAGTATCATATTTGTTGTGTGATGCTATCCCGGATGCAATGCTAGCAATTAAGAGACACAATGGGTATTTTAAAGTCGTGTGTCCAAGGCAAGTAAAAACATGAATAATGGGTGAGGCAAAGCCGAGACCCATTATTCAAATGTTTTTATTGTCGAGGACACATTATTCAGCATAAACATGGACATCGCACCCTTTATTTCTATTCTATTACCCAAATAAATGAAATAATAACAGAAAAATGGCAATTTCTTACTAAAAACGTAACAGTTGTTTACGTCTTTACAGCCCGCAACCTGTTTCATCTGCGTAAAGGTTAGCGTGTGCGCCTATAGTGATGGTGACACGCACCGAAAAGAATGTTCGCTTTGCATCACACACTAGGGCGTAATCGCGACCCATTATCGCAGAATAATGGGCAGTAAACTAACCAATCAAAGATTGCGCTTTTGAATAATGGGCAGTAAAGGTAATAGAATTGGCCATGAGGCACTTCAGTAAACGGGTGGGGAGCTTCAAACAATTGGGAGACCTTTCGCGCGACGTCATCCTGTTTACTCCAGTCCAGGGCACTCGCAAAAAGCTTCCATGAGATTTTGGCCCGAAATTATGCTCCTGGACCATATGCTACGGGAACATGATTTCGGGCTAAAATCTCATAGAAGCCTTTTTGGTGCTAAAGTGGCATTACTGACAAAATAGATTGTCATCACCAAGGGATAATGCCTGATGTTACTTTTTTTCAGCATGGGTGGGTAATTATGCTAAAAAAAATGATGGGGAGATCATTGTATACTGTTTCATTAAAGTGACAGGAGGAGATTTTTTTAGGATACGAATTTCTCTCAAATTTCACTGGATCGGTTGTAGACCACCTACCGAGAACGTTTCGAAGGTTTATTGGACAAACAGGTGCAAAAGAAAACCGCAAACTTGTTTTGAACTTGCCTGTTATCGGAATCGTTCCCCATAGAAAACCATGCTTTGACTTTCTGTCTTGCACGACAGAAACTACTAAAAAATCATCATCTTATTACATAAAGACGGCGTATTCGGCTTATTCATTTCAGGTGTGATCTAATACACTGGTAAGCATTCCAAATATGTAAAAAACCAGGGTTCGAGAAAAATTGGGGGCGCTTCTTCCTGGAAATCTCCTCATGTCTCTTTAAATAAAGCGTCATGTTTTAAACTTTATTTTGATACTATTTGTTAACTTGTACAAAAGAAGTCCTGCCCCTTTAAATTTGGCAGAAAAAATTACTGATTGTGGCTTTAAGCATGCATAGCAGTTATGAACAGAGTTAAAGGAGGATGGCCAGATTTAAGGATATGAAGTTTTCATCTTGATCTATTGGCCTTCACTCCAAAACCCCATCTGTAAAGTTTCGCGCCGATATTTCAATCCGTTTTGATGCGAGAGCTAAAAACGTGATTTTGTAAGCCAAATAGAGTACTGTGTAAAATTAATATTGGTCGACCAAAATGGGCCACATTTTCCCTCATAACTTCCAAACCAAACATCATTTGGCTCTAAGATTTCACAGGGTAAATGAGAAAAACAGTAGCTTCTTCTGATACCAAAATATTGACCACTTCCGGTAAAATCTGGGCTTCTGGGGACGAGGCTGTTAGCGATCGGGCCATGGACCTTTAAGCATGCATGCTTCTGACAGTCATGGACAGTTAAGCAGTTACTGGAAGGTTCTATCACCGACTGAAATGGAACATCCAAAGAGAATGTTATACAAACAATTTGTTCACCAAAATGTTTTGGGGAAATAGTTGCATTCACATCTATTATGACATTCTTTGACATAAACAGAATGCAATAAAATCATCAAAATATCTATTCTGTTAACTTTTTTTAAACTAGTGTAATGTTGTAACAAACTTTAGGTATATTTTCCATAAAATCTATAAAAAAAAGTTTATTTTAACATAAGCTAGTTCCAAGCATGCCCTTTTTGATTTGTAAGATCAGATTCAAAATGAATATTTAAAGGTACATAGCACCTTCTGTTTTATCCATTGTTTTTTTTTTTTTCATTTTTTTGAATTTTTTTTTTATTACCTGTACTTAGTTTGGTGGTTGGAGGCAAACATACAGATATGATCCACCAAACCCTTCTACTCAAAAGCTAGTAGACTATTACATCTAGATATCAAAGTCATGGATAAACTAGATTAATTTAGCCCATATCTCAACAGAGAGCATACAGCCAAGCATCACGTGTCAGACAATGGAATCTGGAAAGGAAGGAAGCACAAGAAACCAGAGAAATGCGAACAGATCAGATTGTGAGCCAGAAAAGGCAAAGATGACACACAACGCCTGGTGGCATACAGCTGTCGAGATTGGGCGCGCAAGGAAAATAGTGATTGAAGATGGGTTTGGGGAAGGTTTTGCACAGGATTTTTCAGAAAAACAAACAAAAAGACACAAAAAAACAAAGGACAAGACAAACACACAGACACCACAAAGACAACTCAAACATACCATCCACAGCACACCGAACCCACACAAAAGCTCACAACATATCAATATAAATGATTACAATGAGGGAAAAGCACACAACCAACATAGGACACACAACATTGGACAGGACAAAGACATCAACCTCCCCTACACTCACTCTCCCCTCTTCTCTCTCTCTCTCTCCCTCTCTCTCTCTCCCCCCTCTCTCTCTCTCTTTTTCTCTCTTTAAATAAGCCAGATTAGAACAGCTGCCGTGGCAAAACAAAATAGAAAATAAATTTAACTCTAGGGCCATTCTCCATTAAAGTGTTCAGGTCTGGTCTCCAAAATGACCAAATATCAACATTAATGAATTCCTGGAAATCATTAAAAATCGTACACTTTAATATTTTCAGAACACGGAACAATGCATGGGTGATCTTTAAAAAATATCAGATTTTTAGTATATTGCCTAACATTAACACTAAGGTAACGTATCTGGGTAACGTATCTATATTATGAATCAAGATTAATAGTCCATTTTTTGAAATGCTGCTTAAGATTGTTATTATGTTAAGCAATTTTATGTTCAATACTTTGTTTTATTCTCACCAGAGCTAAAAATGCGTTAAAATTGGGAGACGTTTTCTGAAATTTGCATCTATGAATATAAAACTTAAGACAGAGGAAAAGAAAATTGATACACATATCATGCTCTGAAATATCCCTAATGCCAAACATTTTATCAAATTTAGAAAAGGATAAAGACAGATTAGTCACATTATTGATAAAAAACAGAGTTCATCCCACAATGGACAAACCTTTCTACAATCACAAAATAAATGTAAAATAGTTTCAGGAAGTTCATTGCAGAAGTAACAATTTCGGGAATCAGCTCTGCCAATCCTGTTTAAGAATTGATTAGTACAAATAGCTCTGTGAACAAATTTAAAATAAAAGGACCTCAACTTGGTTTCAATAGTACAAGTAAAATTGCTCCTGTGAACGTGATTCCAATCAATGTCTTCAAGAACGTCAAGAGAATCAATCCATTTATTTTTGACTTCAACTGGGGCCAAAATCTTTCAGAATTGAATACGCATATCTAGGAACTTTATCAACTTCAAGAAGTGAAGCAGAAATAGTCTCAAAACGTTCACTTGAATGTTATTTGGGTTTTGAAACCAATCCAGAGAAATACTATTGACTAGAAAAACCATACTTTCTCCTGTCTCTAATAGAAATATCATATTCAATGACCAGATCCTCAAAAGTCTTAATAAAATTGAAACTTCTGTCAAGATCTGACAAAGTTTGAATCCCTTTTTCATTCCACAGAGGGTAGAGGAAGAATTTCTTCGTTTTTAGCCGAATGTTCTTGTTCCACCAAATTACATCCTGAAGATGGAAGTCAGACCAATGTAATTTTTCCTTCATTCTACTTCTGTATAAATACCACAATTTTATAGTTTCAGCAAGTTGACAATTGGAAAGAGTATTCAAAACTGAATCTGGAGCATCCGACCTCATCAAAATTGTGTAATCTTGATTGAAATCAGAAAGAACAGACATTTCAAGGGATTTCCAAAAACTGGTATAATCAGGATCAAGCAATTGTTTAACCCAGACTAATTTCTGAGCCTGTGAAAATACTGGTCAACCAGACGAAGACCACCATCACTGCAATCATTACAGAAGATGTTGTGCTTAATTCTATCATTCTCCCACTCCAAATAAATTTGAAGAAGAGACTATTTAATTTTTTTAAAAAGACCTTAGGGATATTGATGCACAAAACAGAAAAGATATAAAGCAGCTGAGGGAGTAACAAAGATTTGATAACAGTAACTTTCCCCCAAAGTGAAAGACTTCTAGAACGCCAGCAATTAAGAGTCTTTTCATTTTGATGAAGTTTTGGGATGAAATTCAGATCGTAGAGAGCTTTTGTGTTCAAAGAAAAGGTAATTCCAAGCATTTTAAAAGTATTAGCTTTCCACTTCAGGCCTGAATTTTCAAATGGATGGAACATGCTGCCCTTTAAACGTCCAATATGAATTGCCTCCGATTTTGATAAATTAACTTACAACCCGAGAAAAATGCAAATTTATCAAGTATATTGAAAAGAGATTGAAATGATTCCAAATCTCCAGAGCTGTAAAAAACAAGTAGTATCATCATCAGCAAGTAAACCAATTTTCTTTTCAGAGTCACCAACTTTAATCCCTTTTATGCTTTCATTATTACGAATAGCAATTGCTAAAATTTCAATAGCGAAAAGGAACGAAAAAGGAGAGATGGGGCAACCCTGAAAAATGCCATGAGACATATTAATCGGACTGCTAAGAAAACCATTATTAATGACATAGCTCTTCCTAGAGTTATAGGTTTTCACCCACCCAATAAAATTTGTCCCTAAATTGAAACGATTTAAAACCTCAAAAAGAAAATCGTGCTCAACACTATCGAATGCTTTTTCAATATCCAATAAAATAATTGAGCCAGGGATATCCTCTGCTTCTGAAAAATCAATTAAAATTGAAATCAATTTTATCCACTGTTCATTAGATATCCTTGAGAAAAGCTTATTCACAAAATTTGAGTTGATCCGATCTTGCAGTTTTGTGTTATGAGCAATGGATTGTTTCCCACGGTCTCATAGGCCACTGTGCTGTAATTTCTGTCCGTTTACGCACAGGAAATACAAAATAGCAATTTCTTACAGTTACGACCAAATTTGCACGCAAGATTAGGTACGGGTGGATTACTAATTCTAATGGTTCAGATGATATAAAAATAACTTTTTTTAGGTTAAGTCGAAGGGACGAGGTTGTGGATGAAGGGTGCTTGATTCATACAGCATCTTCACAAAAACACATTAAACTCCCAAAGCCTTGACATGCTAATGATACACACCCGTGTGGGAGAGGGTCTGTCTATAAGGCGGTATGGTTTGGCATTGGGCCCATTTTCTGCACATACATGTGAAGACACCATTTTATATGTATATCTAAACTGTGATTTGCCATTTTAGGTATGATGTCATGTAATTAGACATGATCCCTTTATTGATACACCACATTTATGATATGATACACCTTCCTGTCTGTTATACAGATTGACGGTGTTTATTTAACTCCTATTCATACACGGTGATGCTATTACCAGCTGTTGTGAGAAACCACTACCTATGATAAGTTATGAAAGTGATTGAACTTGACAAAAATATAGACACTGACTGTATAATCCTCAAATTTAAAATATGGAAAGCACAACTTAGTTCCCACCACATACCCTATCAAAGTTAAGATTTTGAACATAAAATTGTCACACAGCATATTCATCTGTTTGGTCCAATGTAGAGGAAATTTAAAGCAACTCCAGGGTGTACTATATTTTGTCCAGCCAAAAATTTGAAGGAGTATGGCATCGCTTTTACACAGCTGTTTTACACACATATCAGAAAACAGTATACTGTGTAAAAACAGTGGCGGCGGCCAAGGGGGGGGGGGGGCATTTGCCCCCCCTAAAGTTTTTCTTGCCCCCAGTTTGCCCCCCCTGGCCGAAAGAAAAATGAGGGGATTTTTGTCAAAATTCAGCGATTTGGGGCAAAAAATCACAAAATTTAAACGAAAATCAGCAATTTGGGGCCAAAATTGGCTTAAAATCATCCATATTTTTGATATTTTTCCCCCCAGAATTTCACTTATAGCCCCCTCCCGCCCAAAATCCTCATCATTTCCCCCCGTTTTGTTATGGTTGTTGCCCCCCCCCCCAGAAAAAGAGGTCTGGTGCCGCCACTGTGTAAAAGTGATGATGTCACTTGATTGTGGATAGATGCAGCATAAACAAAGTTGGCATAATAGCACTGGTATAAATAGGCATGGTGTGAGGCAGAGGCGTATCCAGGATGACATACCCCCGGGGGGCAAACTAACAATGAACTTTTGGCGCCCCTTTGGAAATTGAAAATGGCAACTCATTCCACATCTTCTTGAATGTGCATAACACACATGCGCTCGCCGAAAAAATTTTAAATAACAATTAGTTCAAATTCCCAACAACTAGCTTTATTAAATCAACAGACGGTTTTCGCGCCCCTTTCCTTATTTTTCAGCCCTTTTCCTTTGGTTTTCTGTTTTGACGCCCCCTTATTATTCCCCTTTAAACTCCATGTGCCTTTGCTATTCTTTGCGTCCGTTAACTCCACATTCCTTGGCTATTTTAGCGCCCCTTTAAGTCTTTAAACTTTTTCTCAACCTTTGTTTCTTTTTGGCGCCCCTTTCTCTTTTATCCATTTTTCTTTTCTTTCTCTTCTTATTTTTGCTGCACCTTTTTTGTTTGTCTTAGTTCACTTTTCTTTCCAATTTATTTCACCACCCCTTCGTTTCTCGCTATTATTTTGCTTTTCTTATTGTCCTTTTTTATTGTTATTTTTTCTTATTGTCCCTTTATTATTTTTATATGTTCTCTTTTCTCATTTTTGTTGCACATTTTCGCCCTAATTTTATCTCTTCTTAGCTTTCCCTTACAGATTCTTCCTTTTCACCTTAAGCTTTTCTATCTCTTTCCCCTTTAATTGTCCCCTTCCCCCTTTTCATTTTTCTTTTCCTTTCCTCCCATTCCATCTCTAATTTTCTTTTGTTTCCTTCTTCCTTTCCTTTCCTTCTTCCCCCTTTCCTTTCCCTTTTCTTCTCCCTTTCCTTCTTTTTCTCTTTTCCTTCTTTTTGGCGCCCCCTTTGGCCACCCGAGGGAAAAGCGCCCCCTTTGCCCCCCCAGGATACGACACTGGTGTGAGGTAACATGATCTCAGTTAACATGATCACAATAATGCTTTAAGCTCCATTGCTCTCAAACCCACCAACCATGCAACCAACCAACCATGCAACCAACCAACCATGCAACCAACCAATCTTGCGACCAACCATGCAACCAACCATATGCAACCAACCAACCATGCAACCAACCAACCATGCAACCCAAAAATAATTTGAAAAAATAAATGTCAACATTTATATAGCGCCTAATTTCGCAATGTCTCAAAGCGCTTTTACATTTATTCCGCTGCCACTAGAATATGTCAGCTGCCTTACATATGCCCAAGGAACACTCATACGTTTGGGCGGTGCTCAATGGACAATATTCCTAACAGCTCCCCATTTAGCACCTGGGTGGAGAGAGACAAGCGAGGTAAAGTGCCTTGCCCAGGTGCACAACACATTGGCCTCACACCACTGGCAAGTGGCAAATTGTGTAAAACATTTTTCTATGGAGTGTGAACTGCGCACTATGATGAGATTACGATTTATTCCGTATTGAAATACGTGTTTACACAATTTGGCACTCAACGACCCTCTCAGCAGGACTCAAACCCAGGACCTTTGGGTCATGAGGCGGTCGTTGTACCCACTGGACCACATGTGCCAAGTTGCCAACCAACCAATCAACCAGGTGAAAATAATGAAAAACAAATGTCCATGGCCTGATTCACTTGTTTCCAGAACCTCCAATTTTACTGGAAGTGCTTATGGTCAACATTTTGGTTTTGAAGAAAGCTACTATTTTTCTCATTTGCCCTGTGAAATCTTACGGCTAAAATGTGTTTGTTTTGGTCGACCAATATTTCTTTTACACAGTATTCATGGGGCTTACAAAATAACGTTTTAGCTCTCACATCAAAATGGATTGAAATATCAGTGTGAAGCTGTAAAGATGTGTACTGAATTCAATCAAGATCAAAACTATATCCCCCTTTAAAAAATCCTATCCTACCCTACCCTCTACACTACCTTCAAATTCCTTATGTGGATACAAAATAGTAATGTCCATCCCTGATATCCACAAGTTATAAACTTGTTGGCCAAACATGGCTGACGGGACTCTCATTGGAAGGTGGTATGCAGGCACCCCAAAAAAAATCCACAAAAGGGGCAAAGGGGTCCACTTTTGCTTATTTTTTGATAAGAGGTCCAAAATTTAGAGAAACAACAAAGTCCATTTTTGTTGAGATGTTGAAAACCCAATGGGAAAGGCCAATTTATAGGTAGTCTTTATAATTCACAGATTGATATTTCACGAGCATACTTTCTACTCAATTGAATTTTGCTGGGCCCTAAAGAAGAACAGAGGAATACTTAAGTTTTCCTCTGAATATGGACCTAGGGTAAAGAATAAATAAACCAACCAAGTTTGATCACCTATAATAGCTCCCTCACAATGGATGGCTATTATATTATAGACTATAGAGGGCAGTCAACCTGTACAACAACAGTAAGCATTTGCAGTGTGAACTAAGCCATTTTAGAGGTGAGCAAGTTTTATATTATAGAAGCTCGGAGAAACTGGCGAGCCTTTAAATACGAAAAATACACGGTCTCGAACCCGGTCCTCTCGCTATCTAGGTGTGAGAATTACCACTGGGTCACAGTGTCAATTTTCAAATTCTATGCGAATCACGAACCACCATTTTGAAAAGGTACAACTGATTTTCATTTTTCCCCATTATGTGGTCGTGTTGATGTAATCCATCAATGACCAGAGTTTTGTAAAAATTTCCAATGGCAAAGTGATTTTCAGGGAGTCCACATGAGCCCCCCCCCCCATACACCAACAGGAGAACAGGAGTGTGCAAGACCTTACACACTTAAAGGCTGATTCAGAGATTTTGAAATATATTTTTGTTAGTAGTAATTGAAAATAGTCATTATCTAGAACTAAAGATAGTTACCTAAAATTAGAGATGAAACAGATTTTTCGTTTTCATGCAGTAAACGTTTATGCATAGTATGACAGTGCCATAGGGTAACGTGTATAACGAAAATTCCGGATCCGGAATTTTATAACAAAGTTGTGATTTTCTATATGAATGACTTCGGTTTGAGCTTAGTTGTTTCACACCGATATTAGTATATGGACAAGCATTCTATGCAAAAAACACAATTATTTCAAAATTGAGTGCGCCCTCATCAGGAAATCTGAGTCGGTCTTTAAGTGTTAAGGTTAATCCACCCACTTTAAAAAATGGGGTGGTTACTAGAGTCTAGGGAATTCTTTAAAGGTGCAACGAGAGATTTTGAAACACCCAAATATTGTGGCATAATAGTAATTTCATATAGATTTGACATCCAAATAGATTTCTTACCTTGTATATGGCTACAGAAATGTCTTAAAGGAGAGAAAAAAAGGTGATTTTGATTCGCTTATACCGGTATTTCAATATAAAACAGGCTGAATTTCGTATTTGCTCCTATACGAAATTAGAAATTTCACAATTTTTGTACCAAAGAAACCTTTCTCAGCTTAATCCTTTTAGATGTGGATATTATTGATGGAAAGCTTTACATCAGGGCAAAAATCAGCACTTTCAATTTTTTTAGGGGTACAAGATATGTGAAATCTCTCGTTGCACCTTTAACACTTAAGTGCCTAAGGTGTTTTCACTCACGTTGGTGCCTAAGGGGGGGGGGGGGGGTTCCATGGAACCCCCTAAGGAAACCACTTTCCCAAGGGAATTTTCAAATGAAACTCATACCACCTTTGAGGGGGCATAAAACAAGGCCACAAGTGCAATATAAATGAGTTCCAGTTTATCGTCTGGAAATTAGGGGCAAATCATTGTTTTCGAAATGCGTCAAAATCGCTCAAAAAGTAGTAAGATGTTTCCGCGACCTTGCTTCCACAGCATACACATTGCAAATCATTTTGATGTTTATATCTGCTCTAAAAGGACCAATTTACATATATTAAACACAAACATTACCATTTTGCACATTCTTGTATTTTTGTGGGGGCAGTCGTATTTGCCATAGGTTTGTACAGCAATGGCGCGCAGTCGTTCGATGATGGAATCGCTTCTTTTCAGCACATAAAGGGTTAATTATTTTTTCTGATTATGTAATTAATTTTGTTTCATGCATATGAACATACATAAGCAGAAAAATATTTCTGGCAACAGGGTTTGCTAATTTTTAAAATCACACTCCCATTGGTGCCTAAGGGGGGTTCCTAGAGACCCAAGCTAATTATCTCATTAACAGGAAAGAAATTTTAGTAATTCTTTTATGGAAAGAAGCGCATCGATAAGTTACACAATTACAAAAAATTAGAGTTCTAAAATATATTTCACGAGTGAGAAATCGCCGAAAAACAAATCTTGGGTACTATGGAACCCCCCACCCCCTTAGGCACTTAAAGACACTATCAGTGATTTGCTAAATCAGAAAATCGAAAAAATCATCAAAAATCAGATTTTTGCATGTCTGTAACAAGTATAGGTATCCTAACATACCCTGCAAATGATGCGACCAAAAGCAACCTAACAAGAACAAAATCGGATGTTTTAGTCATAAGTGTCCGTTCGGACACTTACTACTACACGTAATTGAATGGAGATTCGTATCTTTGAAAAACTGCCGTTTTCTTCGTTTTCGGTCAATTCTTCAGTTGGAAAAGGTAACATAAGAGAATTTTACAGGCTATTATTCACTTTTAAGCTATTTCTGCAAATTTCAAACATTTTCACTCTTTCGGATAAATCACTGATAGTGTCTTTAAGTGTTAAGCACCTAATGCCTATTATTTTGTTACCAGAATAGCGATATGGGGCTCCTCTTTCCATTGATACCAAAAATAAGTACAAACATTCCTAGTATGGGATGAATAGCTATATGGGCCTTCTCTTTCCATTGACACCAAAAATAAGTAAACATTACTAGTATGGGATCACAATGACATCATGAAGGCTGTTAGTAAAATTGTCAATTTGAAAGACAGTATAATAGGTGAAATCCAATTTTGCACAAAAAGGTGATTATAAGATTTTCATGCAGCCGACTCTTAATGATGGTAAATGACTAGTTTTATATGAACATAGTTTTAGAACCATGCTTTGCAGAATATCTTCATATAGATATACCAACAATTATTTCCCAAGCTGGCAGGGCCACTTAGCAATCTGTTGTGCGTGTCTGTATATATGTATGTGTGTGTATGTATGTGTCACTAAAATGTTAAGTTTTTATGGAGCGGCCTACAGCTTATATTATTTTAATATTGCGAGCGCAAAAGCCGAGAACCGTGAAATTCTACTTGTTCATGTTATCATAAGTAAACATTTCCCAGACCTTAAAGCCACTATCAGTATTTTTTGCAGCTGTATTGAAAATGGTTATAGTAAAGACCTCTGTAAGTGGCTAAGCTTAAAGCGGCACTGGCACATTTTCATGAAATTTCTGCAATTTGCTCGCATATGATAACCTAGGTCATTGGAAGAATAGAAATATATTTACACATAAAAATAACATGCCCAAAAACATATAGGGACATTAAAGGTGCAACGAGAGATTTTGAGGCACCCAAATATTGTGTCATAATAGTAATTTCATATAGATTAGACACTTAATAGATTTCTTACCTTGTATTTCGCTACAGAAATGTCTTAAAAGAGAGAAAAAAAGGGCGATTTTGATTTGCTTATATTTCAATGTAAAACATAGGCTGAATTTCGTATTTGCTCCTATACGAAATTAGAAATTTCACAATTTTTGCACCAAAGAAACATTTCTCAGCTTAATCCTTTCAGAGGAGGATAATTTTGATGGGAAGCTTTACATCAAGGCATAAATCAGTACTTTCGATTTTTTTAAGGACACCCGATTTGTGAAATCTCTCGTTGCACCTTTAATAAGAGGCTAAAGGCATCCAGGTAATTCGTAGGCTAACTTTTAAGTTTACCGTAACTTTAAATCAACAAATGTGTCTATAACACCACCACAAAGGTCACAGACCAGTCAAACAAGGTGCATGCCATGAGAATCATCTCTGGTGTGTTTTCTTGTGTTACATGCCATTTCCGCGTTGTCTGCTGAATTAATGTTGCCGGTCACATTAATTCTGTTGCTCTTATAATATTTCATGTTATTTCATTAGTTTGTTTTGCGCTTAAAGCTGCCTGTATAAGGGCTGGCTGGCTGGCTGGATGGGTCGGATGGATGGATGTAATTATGAAATCGTTCTGTTTACCCAGGCTTAATAATTTCAGGTGAAGGCTAATGTATATAAAAGCTTTATAACCATGCAAAAATATCAATTTTGAAAATCTAGAGGGTGCACTATTTTTTAAATGTGCCAGTGTCTCCCAAAACTCTTCTGATACCAAAATTTCAATTTTGTGCGATGAAGTGAGGAGATGAGGTTGTCAATCAGGTTGCACAGCAAAAAAGCAGCTTTTCATGCCAAAATGATCATTTGGTCAAGACTTTTTAATCAAAATTTCAGCCAAAATGCAGAAAAGTTTTGGGCTTCGGCTACTTTTTGCAGTCCATTGGTAGAGCCCAAATGAAGGTTGGTTTGTTTGCTTAAAAAGATCACCAGGGGTTTAAGTTTTGTGCTCGAAATGTATAGGAATTTAAACAAAATTCTGACCAAACAAGCAGCAATTCTCTTTGCACTTATTAAAGGGGCGTGTTCCGATCGTCTTTGGGACCCCCTGATTTACCCGGAAGTAGTATCGATTTTTATATCAGATGAAAGGCGGTATTTTTCTCATTGTGGTCCTGAAATTTGAGCCCTCGAATCCATTTCATTCCCAAAATATAAACAAAAAAAACGCCGTTTTAGTGGTTAACCACTTTATTAGCACAGTATTAAATAGGGCTTTGCAACATGCATTATTGAGTCTACCATCACAACCGCAAGTTTGTTTCCCACGGTACTTGATTGGGTGTATGTGCAAGTTCCAGGCTCTCATATGAAGTAGAGAACACAATACACATAATCGGAACCACCTTCTTTAAGTAGTTAAACATTTCAAAATGATTCAATTACGCCACCATTTTCCTTATCCGAGCAGCTTTTTCTCTTTGGCCCCATGGCCTATCGGGAATCCAACTGAATAGGAAAAATCTGTTCTAGAAAGCATACAGAATCATAAAAATTCTTACCTTGTGAGTAATTGTCAACATTTTGTAACCCAGAAGTATGTGGCAATTGTTTGACCACCGCAGATTGGTCAGAACAAAAGAATTTTTTGTATGAATTGTATGTTGGTACCACCCATCTAATTCCCATAAATAAATGCATGTGCTGTTTCAGAAATAATGACCAATAGACTTATTTATTGCAGAGTGAATTCAATTGCGATAGTTAAAAATACAGCAAGTAAACTTGCATCCTCCCCTTGGCAAGATGCAGTCTTGAACATGACCTCAATTGACCTTTGACATCATCCACATATGAAGGAATGCCTATTGCACCTTAACCCCAAGTCTGATTTAAATCGGACTTCAACTTTTCGAAGACATGAAAAACAAAAACCTAACCACTGGGACACACATACATATGGAAACCTAACCAAATTGGAACACACACACACGGACATGCACGCTATCGCAAAAATCCCCCTACAGGGGGATAAAAACTATACCAGCTTACCCACTTGACCCACTCATAACATCCAAACCGATTCCAGGGTTATTGTCAATATAGACCTAACAAAGGAATTCCTCTTTAGCTCTATTCACTACGTGCTCGACTTGAGACCAAGGGGGCCGGGTTCGAGTCCCGGTCTCAAAAGATTCACTGGTATACCTTAGTGATTAGATAGTTAACAGTCCGTGACAAATTTGGTGGCAGTGGTGGGATCAAAATGACTGCAAATACGTACCTTGTATAAGGAGGCAGGAGTTTAAGGCCCGGGATGTGACGACGTGCCTTGTGAGGAAGGAGAGTAATGTCACAATGTACAAGCATGTTAGTGTCAATAGACCTAACAGGGAATTCCTCTTTAGCTCTATTCATTGCGTGCTCGACTTCAAACCAAGGGGTACCGGGTTCAAGTCCTGGTATCTGCAGTGCCGAGAATAAGTTGCTGGTATATCTCTGTGAGGAAATAGATGGATGGGCGTCAATCTACCATCAGCTTGAGCGGTCGTGACACAATTGAAGACACCAGTGAACTCATCAACAAAGTTCTATGGTGATAGATCTTTTGCTTAAATGCAGCAGCACATCTATGGAATAAACTCCAAAACAGCATCCACTAAGCTCAGTCACTGGATATTTTCAAGTTGCATCTCAAGACATTCCTTTTTACACGGCATTTTGGTATAAATGATGTGGTCTGTTAAACCAATTTTCTCAGGTCAATAGCTTGAACAGATTCTGATATAAGAGTCCATCAAAGAAATCACAAAACGATCAAGCATTTTTTGTCTGTTTTGTAAAAATTTATTGCAACAGAATCTAAAGATTCTGTTTTCCTGTTGTCAATTGGGACATCATTTTGTGTGGGTTCAAAATAATACAGACAAAGACCTTAGTTAAGTAAGACATTTCACAATCTCCTGAGGAATGTCCCATGGAATACTGGCTACTTACATTTCCCCATTTTTTATTAAATATCTTTTTCCCCACACAAAATAGTCCCTTGAAAATATTGTTTAATTCATCAGACAACATGTACTAAAAGATTTTGGTCAAGAATTTCTTTAAAATTGTTACATAGTTTTCTCAGAAAAGTTGATTTATTCCTATGTAATTGTAAAATTTGGTAATTTTCCTCAGGAAATTGTTTTCCAACAGATGGCATTTAATAAGCAACGGGCAATAAGCTACAGCTAACATGGGGTCGACCAATGTCACTACAGGCTCCACAGCCTCATTCATTCAGGGCACAGTTCAATGGCATTTATGTATACAATTGCATACTTCAAAATTTGCTTTGGGTATGAGATATCATACCACTAATTCATGAACCCTAAATTGCAAGTTTATAGTTACTGAACTGTGTCCTGTGTATGAGACTAAGGCAAACTGGTAGTGAGTTGATTGGTTGTAGACTCCAATCCAGCCTATCTGCTGGAATGAAATCTTAATACTCTAATTTACTGTCATATAATACAAAATCTCTAGTGTACCATGACACAAAAAATTCTCTCTAAAAAGGCAAACGCTACCAAATAATGCAACTCAAACATTTGTACTCCGGAGGGGAAAAAATTACTGCATTTATCTCTCACACACCTTACTCTCCGATATAAAAACCTTATATGCCCATGTTACATTACGGAATGCAAGCTGTGTAAGAGGTGGGGCAGCAAACACCACATTATTCAACAACTCAGTAGAGCAAATCAAATGCTTGCTAAAAACCTTGGCAATGAAAGGCTGCCATAGTTTTGTGTTGTATATGATCATCGTCAGTTTTTGATCTAATTCTCATTGCATCCTCTGAGAGGGCCAATGAAAATGGTCAAATTCCTAAGAATTATTGTGCTCACGAAGGAAAAATCATTACCCATTTGATAATATACAACATTATTCCATAGTGATCATATCACAAATTATTGTCAATTCTTTCTGAATTCTTAAATAATTAACATTCAAAAAAAAATATGACCCAAAGAAAGTGGGTCTATAAACATGTACACAACTAGCTGATACAACTCCCTGTGGAATGCCAGTATTTTATATAAATAGGAGGGCTGAAATTTCAGGACTGGGGCTTAAATATTTTGAAAAAACATCATTTCTACCCAGACAGTCAACACCTAATTCAAGCTTTCACTCAAAATTCCAAAAAAATCCTTAAAAACAGTTAGAATCGGTTATAATACGCATAGAAAATTCACCATACGAGACTCAAACATACTCCTAGTCTTCGCCCTGCATCTCTTGAGAAATTCTTGCATTCATATAAACACCCATTGGTACTGTACAACTACCTGGATTTCCCTTTTTTCAACATTTCTGGGCATCAATTTTGGCACTGAAATTTCATTAGGATTATTGGGAGGTATAAAGATTCTGGCATGATACAAAGTATGACTTTAAAAAGTTGAGTACTAGTTTTAATCTCCAGTACAAGAACTAGCACGACGGATCTTGGATTTCTCTACATTTTACTCAAGTACTTGTTTTTAACTCCGGCTACAAGCAATAGGCAGACAAACCTGGTGTCTGTACATTTTTACTCAAGTTACATGCCAACAAGTACAAACGTAATGAAAAGCAAACTGTTGTGCGAGTCTTCTTGCAGACAACAACCCATGGCTCTTTTTGCAGACTACAACCCTTGGGTAATTTTACTTTGCAAGCATACGCAATTAACGGCATGCCGAACTGCCATCGTAAATCTTAACCACGACTTCAGTATCTGAACTTCGGTAATTGACGATTTCAGTCTTAGTTTCTCATTGCCATCTGTAATAGTTGACTTGTGGATGTTACCAGGTTCCATGACTCCATCTCTTTGTAATTGATATTATTGGAAACTTCCAGTGCCATATTTGTTCACTCTGATTTTATTCATCCAAGAACCACTGTGGTGAGAACCTACAAACTAACTCTACGGACCAATGTTCAGCTGCAGATATCAGCAGGTCTTACGCACACTACATGACTCTTAAGAGACCAATAATATCATCACATTTTATAGTAATGAAATCAGCGACTTTGCACTGAGATGAATTTTGACCATGCTTATTTTAGCAAACTAAGTACCAGACAGAATTGTATTGTCAATTAAAACGGAATGAAATCCATTTGCAGCGCAGACTGCCACATTTACTTGAGCCAATTCAACCTTGTTTTATACCACACAATACATATTTTGACAACTGTTAAAAGGGAATGTCTTCATACCTTACATACATCCACAGACATTCACGTCATGAGCAACCCTTCTTTTTTACGCTTCAGAAAAGCTACGAGTTTGATTTGGCACAATTTCTGAGTGAACATCGACATTCCCTATACATTCTTTTTAATGACTTGGTGGGTGACATATAGTATATACCTCATTATGGCTGGTTGTTTGCTCCATGTGAAAATCCTTCTGCTACACAAAACCTAAACATGCAATGGCCCAGAGAAAATATTCTTAACTTTAACAAACCAATGAATAAGTGTGCGACAAATTAGATTTGGTTAAATCCCTCTTACTCCTCAAATAGCCCCATAACATTCACTTTAACATAATACCCACTCACTTCTACCAAACAACCTCCTGGAACAGCCCCATACTCCCGTCCCATCATTCCCAACATAAATCAGCCCAGCCTAAGATTAAACATCCCCATCCCAAACCCCACACAGAAAATGTTTCACGTTTCCCCCACACTAAATATACATTATATGTAAACTACACATGGCAATTAATGAACAGGTTTGTCTAGAAAAAACATGGTGTATCAAACAACAGGTCAGTTAAAGTCAATAGAAGTGGGCTCAGAGAAATACATCGACGTCGTAATAATTATGTACTTCCCTATGTAACCTTGCGAGAAGTGCGCCCTCTGCTCCCTGAGGTCATCACGGTTAAGGCCCCTAATCGCAAACCCAGATGTGACCGCTAAACCCGCAATGATACCCAACAGTCTATTCACGCTGGAGGTACCATATTGAAGTACTTGGAGCACTAGGGGCATTTGTTTTCACTTTTTTTGTCTTTTCTGTTTGTTGGTTTTTTTTTAATTTTCCTTTTTGTACAATCTTTGGAAGTGGGATTGGTCAGTTGTCGCCATGACTACATGACAGACACCACGATGTGCTAGTCGTCCTCCCCGCCTTCATCTTCTGGATCCCGTTTCCTTTTTTCTCCTCTCTGTTCAGGTGCTGGAAATAGAAAGACATACATACATAATAAGTATAAGGAATTGACTTTTTACAAAGTAACACTCGGTCAGCCAGGGTATATGATATTCCTAATGTTTTGCATTTACAGTCCCTTCCACAGCACATCGGCAGTTTTTCTTGTGTGATAAGTAAAAACACATCTGGTGCAACGGATAAGTTCAGGACTCATGATCCTAAGAACATTGTAAATTGTGAGTTCGAGCCCTGCTGCAGTAAATGTGTTTGTATCCCTGAGCAAGATATTTTAAAATCTAAATTCTTGCAGATGACACAAAAATGCAAAAATCTGATTTTTGATTTTTTTTTTTAATTTCTGATTTATTAAATCGCTGATAGTGCTTTTAAAGTGCCATTGTTATGTGCACATTGCTGCTCACTGGTTACCTCAGCGTTTTTTTTTTATGGAGTTGCCCACTTCTGGCCTTTCGGTCTTCTCCTCCATAGTCAATTCTTTGTGTGTATGTTGAGTGTATGTTATTTTTATGATTATGGAAATAAACTTGATTTGATTTGACCCAACAAAGAAATTTGAACCAAAAGTGACCATGTGCAACATCCAACAGGTTTCCCTAATCGCATCTCAAAATCTGATGAAATGCACCTTCAGGTGTGATTTTTTAAAGAGAATATTGGGATTTGATTCAAAATACCTCTACAAGAAATTTCAAATACTCGGTCCATTAACTTAACACTTAACCCAGACTTTGGACTTCTAGCCCAGATTTGCTTCAGCGGTTCCATTGTTTTAGCGCAGTGAAGTTGAACCATTGCTCAAAGCTAGCGAGACAGCAATTCTGACTGGAGCCTGCTCTAGATTTCTAGCGTAGCATCTTGTCTCGAGGCTGTTTTTCAATGAAACTGCAACCTGATATCAGCTCGACTGCCCACACAACTTTGCCAAAGGCAGGTCAGTAATTGCCAATCCCTAAAGTCCCTGGTGTGTGAGGCCCAAGAATTTTCCTACCATGGGTCCCGGAGAAAGGTAAAAGACATAAAAATGAGTCAGCAGGTGACCAGCATTTCATAAGCAAAATTCCCTTGTACTAAAAGCCAACTAACCTGCTGCATCACCCTCCTCATCTTCATCTTCATCATCTAAATCATCATCTTCATCATCTACACCGTCTGGGTTGAAATCTTCCTCCTCTTCATCATCATCCTACAAACAGAGAAAAGTCATTAATAACATTTCTAAATTGAGTTACCCGATTCCATGTTTTGGGGCTGTTGGGCAGGGATAGATAGCATCACAACTCCCTTTAGTACCAATGTTTTTAATCTCTAAGCTATTAAGTATGGTTGAGTACTGATCCAGCAGGAAACAGCAGAACACCGGGTTAAGCATATAGTAAAGATTGCCATATATTAAATGACAAAAGAGGAAAATTAGATCTATTGTAGGACAATCAGTGCAAGTGACCAGTAAAGATTTATTTGGATGAAAAGAAGTTTGAATATATTGCGAATATTGCTAACAGCACAGCAGAGTAGTCTACAATGAAGTTGTTAAAATCTCACCAAAAAGTTAGTTTTTGTGTGTGAAGGCCACGCACGGTTGTTTGTGTGATGTCCATTTGACAGTTAAGTTATGACAAAGGGATGTAGTACACAGCACTGTATTCACACACAAAAATAAAATACCTCCCTTCCACTGACCCAGTGAGCTGCAGGGCATGTTGTACTGCATTTATGAACTGATTGTCTCACCTTTGATGATATTCATCATAACCATTTCACTGCATTCAGTGCAAAATTATATACTGCTTTCACAACAGTTATGAGATGCAATATAACAGATTCTCTTTAGATAGGATGCCACTCAACATTGCTCAGGGAGAGTGGTGCAATAAATATCCTTAAGAACCGTCACTGACACATCTAATATCCTCTATCTTTCTTGGCCAATTGTCTTGGATGGCAGACCAGGCTCTTATCAATAAAGGAGTAGGCCTCCATCACAACATGAAAATGGGAATTTCCATCATGCTTTTGGTTCCCTATTAAAATCCCAATATTCCACCACTATTGATGTTCTGACAGTGTTCATCAACAAAGCCAAGGGGTTGATGGATATGTTTGAATAAACCACTACAATGTCCAATAGATCATTCTTGTACTCTATGTGGTGGGAGTTTTAAAAGCACATGTCCTGAACAAAACACGGTGCAAGCACATACTGCGAGCAAAGAGCAAAAGATACTGGCGATGGCAATGGCATCAAATGTCACCCCATCTATGGTTGATATGTGGCTCCGAAGTACAGCATATACCTCAATGACATTTCATGGCAATTAATGGGTGTAATAATTGAACCTGGGTGTTGAACATACCCTGGAACCTGATAAAACTGCTGGTACAGTCCAGTCTCCACCAGTGCATGCAAGTTTGTTAACTATAATTGTATTCTTTAATTCTGGGACACGGGCTACGCACAGAGAGCTTGACACAAGCGTTCATGCATTCAACTTACGCACGACTACGCCCTGCATTAAACGCGCTATATTGCCGTTGTCAAGGCATTGGAACCTACGCTTCCAAGCCAGGCTTGGTCCAAGGTAAGGATACGCACATACTCTGTGTTTTGGTCGTTCGTGTCCCAGAATTAATGAATACGATTATACCACCTTACATTCCACCATGCCCACTGAGTGAACAGATAAGGTGAAAGAGCACAGTGTGATACACAGCGGTATTATGATACTCCTTTAGGTGTTGAAAAGTTGATCCCATTGAGTTGATCTCAGTTGCTTTAAATATTGACTTAATATTGTGAAAGGAATAGTCCACACACACCCTTCACCCTTTTTTCTAATTCTAAACTACAGAGAACAAAATAAGTTTATAAAGCATACATAGGTTCAGTTTCAGGTTAAACCCTTGTCCCCAACCAACATAAACCTTGAAAAAAGTAATTTGATGAACACTGGTGTTCTTTAAAGACAACCCCCACCTCAAGCTTGTTACACTCCATCATTGTGATAAAATCTTAGAATCCCATGACCTACATTTTCTGTGGCATAACTTTTAGGATCCAAAAGATAGTGAGTGCAGCAGTAGTGGTACTTTCAAATTTTACAATCTTACTCTTTACAATTTGGCATGCCAAAACTTTTAATGTGTGTTCAATTAACAGACACTCAGTTTAATTCTTATTTTGAACACTATCTGTACTTAGTACAGGATCATAAAATGGTGTCCACCCACTTCTGACAAGAAGTAATTACCTTAAGGTCACTTTTAAAAAGTTATCACAATTTGACTAGTCATCAACCTACATTACTGCCAAAGCACTGTGGAATTATTTGTTTTAAAACAGACTGAATTGCATAGATTCCGATGTACATTATAAATCAACAATATCAAGGGATTTTTCTTTCATAGTATGTTAAAAATGTAATGAAGTTACCTAAAAACAAAACTTAGCTTGTAATAAAACACAAAGAAATGAAAACATTGCCTCGATGTAATGTCAAGACACTTTAATAAATGCACAATATCACATACGTTTTCAAATAAGCAATGAAAGTATGATCCATTTCAGATGAACATATTCAATCACTTATAAATGGAATTCAGTGAGATGTAATGTACGAGTATTCCCTCCCTACACTGGAAGGCATGAATTACAGGATTTTTAAATTACATGTCTGACACGTAGGTGACGTAACAGTGGTTCCCTTGGTGAAATTATAAAGTTGGGTTATGCAAAGCTGCTGAATCATTCACTTCAAAACAAAGAATTCACATGTCTCACATCATACCACAATGAAGTATCATCAAATCAGATGAATTTAAGAGAAATGTTATAAACATGATCTACTTGAGGCAACACAGAAGCACACCAACAGCAGTGAAACAAGACACAGATTCTCCCATTAGGGAATCTCCCATTAGGGAATTTCCCATTTTTGGGGAATGTTTTTAGTCTCTTACCCAGTCTTGATTCCAATCTACTGGTGCTACACCTAACTCCTTTGCCACGAAAGTGCAAAATGATAAAATTCATGGAGATATTTTAGCATTACTTCACAAAAGGAAATTGTACAATTTAGGCTGTAACAATTTACAATTCAGGGGCTTGCTTCACTTTTGTGGGTAACTTAAAAATATTGAGCAAAGCAAAAGAACTTTTCTGACAAATTACAAAATAAATTTAAGACATGGACTGGGGATTCTGCAAGGGTAATGTAAGCACCAGCTGAAACGACATAAAATCCCAAAACATTCTGGCATGATGAGGGAACTTACAATTTGCAATGACAACAGGCGGTCTAAAGAAGAAACCTATAATTCCTACCGATGCACTATACCCAAATTGCATTATGTGCTTTTAATCCATAATTTTTTAGCCAAGAATTATGAAGGGGTTTGCGCACCTTGTACCCCACGTTGCCTACATCCAAAATTGAAATGTTTGGTTATTAGTAGAACGTTTCTTTGAGTGTCTCCAAACATTGTCAAACGCACTACCTCACACGTTGTTCCTATGGCCATTTTGTACAAACAAATTTTAATTACCTCAAAATTTTATCGAGGTGTCTCTTTGGTATTGAACAGTCTGTGAGACTTAAATCACAGTGAATGGAGTGTTGCAAGCCAAACAGAACCTGTAGGGTTTCTTTTTGGGGGGGGGGAGGGCAGAAAATAATTTCCGGGATTAGCATCAGTCTCTACACAGGAGCCAGAAGGCAGGAGTTGGTGTAACCTAAAAAACTTCGCTTTAGCAAAAAACTTCCCTGAAGGGCAAAATTTGTTTTGTTTGTTAAAATGATATCAGCATTAATCAGCCTTCCTAAATTACAAGCTTGATTTTAATTAAAATGTATTCTGTAATAAGGTCAAATCTCAGATGGAGGACACTTCTGGACAAAAAAATTATTTGGTCAGATAGAGAAATGTAAGCAAATTAAGGGGTTCCCAAGCACACACACCACCCTCCTTTCACCAAAGGATTTAATAGATTTTTGGACATGTACACCAAAATATATTTCCTGGCTGTGACTATATGTGACCCACCATGAGTAAATGAGGCTCTTGCCGGTACTTTTTAATTTGTTATATAGGCAAAAATAGTCCTCATAGGTGAAACACATCAAATTTTCTTTTTTCTGGTGAAAATGTACCTTGGATATGTCTTCTCTCATTTAGTGCATGTTTATTCTAAAATACTGATGATAACATGTTTTTGAGCATATTTTGTGTATTTTCTGTTGTGTAAAATATAGAGGTGTAATTTGAACTTTAACAGCCTATAACTCCTTATTTTTTTCAATAGAGTATGGCATGACCCTTTGACCTACCCTACTGCTACTACAGACCCTATGAAATGATTTAGGTCTCATTTTAATCCTTGAAACTGCTGCAAATGGATACAACTAAAATTTCAATTTTCAATTTCACCTCAAGAGTCTCATTTACCGCGCTGGGTCACATAGTTGTTATGCACAGATTTTTGCAATGTATCCATTCCAAACATGGCCACTTCATGGGAATGTAGTTATTGCCAGGGAAAATTTTTAAAGGATTTGATGCTGAATGGGAAAGCCATATCCAACCTGCTTTCCCGATGAGCGATAACATGCTGAAGAAGGTTTACAGCATTATTGCCTCTGAGAAAGGTACCAACAACCTGCAATATGACAACCAACATTATATACAGAAATCAATTTGGGGCAAATTTTTTGCTTGCATGTTTTTTGCAGGTCTGACTGGAAACTGTTTTATGGTCCAAGAGCCAGTGCTTATTCATCATGTTTATACCTGCAGAGGCTTGACCAATATACAAGTGATCTGTGTAGTAACAACATATTCAAATCAATAGATTTTTTTACACAGCAGTAACTGTAAAGATAACCCTATGATCTTAAATTGGGTAATCATTCCAATTTGCCTCCTGTGGCTAATTGAACACATTCCTGCCAGACCATGGGGCTAAACTACGTTACTTCCTGTACTATCTCCTGGATTACGGAACAAATATGGCCATAAGTATCAGAACAATTCAAATCACTCCACTTGAAGAGCATTGGTTATGGACCCAATAGCAATTAGGAAACACAAATAACTTAAGCATAAACAAATTCAACATCTTAAGCTACCCAGTCTATGTTGGATACAAGGTCACTCACAGAAAGATCTACATTTACATGCAGTGCTCACGCTATGGATTTTTATTTGTGTAGCAATTTTGCAACAGCTCTTGCTTTGATCATATTGATAGTGCAAACGTATAGGGGAAAATTGCTACACAATCTTAAATTGCATAGCAAATGGCAGAAAATGTGTAGCAAACTGCTATGCTAAACAAGCTATCGCGAGCCCTGTTTACATGTGTTATTTACACAAAGCATGCAACTAAGATGGGATGAATTTTGGACAGACTAAGCTATTACTAAGTACCAACTAGCTGCAAATCTTAATTCATTCTTATCTAGCCTAAATTATGCTTTGGGTAGGATAGTATTGCTGAAGTGTACACAATAATGGAGCAAATATGAGAAAGCCCTGTACATAAATCCATCTGAGAAGAGTTAACAAACACTACTCTGTTAATTACATGACTAAACACTAACACGGTAAAAATGGGCGTTTCCATAACCTGACCAGGCTTATCTGATCACCGTATTCTCCTGACCATTACAATTCTACCTTTACAGAATAAAGCTGTAAAGGTTGTTGAATTTGTGGTGGTCTGGGAAACATTGTCGGGTAAACCTGGCGCCCGGACCTGGTGACACATTGTAAACCCATCTAAAGTCAAATGCATCATAATAGGGATTTCTTATGATAACTTGCGATGATTTGCTTGTAAACGATGGGTCATACGATGGGTTGAAATCTTTGTGAAATACACCTCTGTTCAGGTTACAGATAAGCCATAACAACTCAGAGTTATATTACAAATATGGCAGTGCGATGAACACTAAGTGGATGTGTTTTCCAGAAACAATGTTATATTAAGTAAACACAAATGCAGTGTATGTTTGTGTAATCCTTCCCCTCCCTCCAAAACACAAAATGGACACTTAAGAGCTTTGTGCAAGAGTCCACAGATTAACAAAATTTCAGTCGCAAGAATAGGTCAATATTGCATTAATTTATCACTTTCTCTTAACTGTCTCTTACTATTGGTAAACGAACCATAAAAAGACCTTGTCATAGGGAAGGGAAAATTAAAGTTGTTTGTTGCCTTAAGATTGAGAGAAGGACCTGTACACATACAGAAGTGGTTTCAGGAGGGGTTGGATGAAATTGATGGCTTTTCTAGGTTCTGCAGTAACTGCACAGTGGCATTCCCCTTACTTCAATCAAATGCTAAGTGCACTTCTTGTAGATTTCACAAGCAAGCAGAAATGCTTCATGGCTGTGGCAAGCAAATTATTTACAGAACATGACTGTTTGTATAAAGTAGGACTCTTGCCAGAAGTTGTATGTTCTATATTAAATATGGTGTAAAAGCTACAATGTAACCTGAATATGCCAAACACTTCATAAAAGCTTTAAATGAGCAGTACTGTACACATGGTCAAACTTGCATGCTTAGCCTTGCTATGCAGAGTAGATCTTTGGTTATTTAATTTGCAATTTGGGCATCTACTTTACAGGATCAATGCAATGTGCAGGACTTTTCATCTTTTATGGATTTACTTGGATTTAACCAGCTTTATTCATATGAAAATGCAGCTGTTTATGGTTTTAAAAATCTCAGATACTGCAAATTTTTAGAATGTTGAGCACTGCAAATAAATACCAACACAACAAGGCTAATTAAGGCCCAAACATGAATACAGTAGGGGAACTTTAAGCCCATATATACTTCCAGTTGCAGAGAGTGAATGACGCACACAACACCTTATTTTGACCCAAGATCAAGGGTACAAGTGTACGAGCAGAAGCGCAGAAACGCTCACTGCGACTGGAAGTATATCATGGACTTTATGAACTTGTTGAAGTGTTTTCACTTATATCAGACAAAACTTGTGGTTGCAATAAACACATGATAAAAAGTTTACACAAGCAGATTCTCTTTAACGTAGTTGGTGGTGCCAACATCACAGGACCGATGACTTCACTTAATGTCTCCTCCGAAGGACAGGCTATTTATTCTCATGGTTCATTCGCCCAAGTCCAAATTTTAATCAATAGTACTAATACAAATCAAATCCAAAACCCGATTAAATCCCTGCAAGTGGCCCTGCCAAGACTTGTACTCGGGACATCCTATTGTGCTGATGTAGTAGGTACTGCCTGTGCACTCACCATATTTTAGCATGGAACACACACACACAACCTATCACACACAGCCCTATTTATAGCGGGTACTCTGTAGTGCCTGATACATCATACACATTTTTTGGTCCCCGTTGTCAACACAATAAGGCAAGGAATCTGTCTGTGTAAGTGGGTTTAGTAGACAAAAGGAAACAACAACAGTGGTCTAATCTAAGGAGAAACTAGCTTTTAGGCAAGCACCTAAAATATCCTAGTAAGATGAAAGTATTATGGTCCCTCATGAAATAAAATAATCATAACCCATCATGCAGTGATCACAAAAGGTGTGTGGCAGTACACTTGGATAAGGTTGATAAAATTCAGTGTAATTCAATTTAACAAATTCAGTATGATACTTAAAACAATTCATTACGAACTAACTGTAACAGACTTGTCGGATCAATTTAAAAAAGTAAACAAAACTCAACAAGGAAGGTGGACATTTGATATTATGGGATAAATCAACTGATTAAGGGTGAAATAGTGAATTTGGGTTACTCTTGGATCATCTACTTTTAAGAAAACTACTAGTACCTACTGATCCAAAAATAGGTTTACATGCATTCCCAAAATAGGTTTTCCGTAGTACATTTTGTCATAGAAAGGGCAAGATAATTTAACATCCTTAAGTTTAGTCAATTGGACTTCAACTTTGGCAATAGTTTTTGCATTTTTAGCAAATTTAACAACGATGTCAGATAAGCAAGACCTGGATGTTAACCAGTGGCGTAGCCGGGGGCCCTGCCCCCCTGTGGGGATTCTTGCCACCCTGAATAATTAGTGATTTACTAGGCCATATACTAGAACTAACAAATTTTATATATGCTTGCCACCCCCCTGAAAATATATGTTTCCCCCTTTGCCCCCCCCCCCCCCCCGAAAAAAATGCTGGCACGCCACTGATGTTAACAAGTTTGCAATTGGACCTTGCATGACAAAGATGGAGACACAGTTAAATGCAACACAGATGCAGCCAAAAGACCTTGCTCTTAGACCTAAAACACATTCTGCATGGTTAGATTTCAATACTCCTAACCACATTTTTGTGCAGACCCCTCGTACGATTAATTTGGGAAAGCCCTTTTTAAAATTATGATTTGGGGGAAAATCTCACTTAATCTCATTCTTAAACAGATTTAAATTCAAAGGTATTCTTTAACCTAATTATGCGATCTTTATGGCTTAAATAGACAAAAAAAAAAAAGAAAAAAAAAAAAAAAAAAAAAAAAAAAAAAAAAAAAAAAAAAAAAAAAAAAACCCCATACAACACACAACCATTACTTCCACCCCCCCAGTTCTACACCAACCCTCTCACCACCCCTTTAACCCCATACCAATACAAAATGAACAACGTTTATCATTTTTTAATAATCTTTTTTTGTATGGCTTTTGTTCAGTTGATAAATATTTAAATAAACATTTTATTTTTTTTATTTTTTTTATTTTTTTTCACCATATTCTTTCATCTGTTTGTAACACTGACTAATGATTCCTTAGAAAGTTTTCCCACTAACCGTAAGTCTGACTTCTGCAGATAGTCCAGTCCTACCTCCTCATCTCCCGAATTCATCACCGCTGAGTCCCTCAGCGCCTTCTATATCATCATCATCGTCGTCATCATCATCAGCGTCATCATCGTCGTCATCATCATCATCGTCATCATCCCCACCACTTTCATCATCGTCATCATCTAAGCCAGCTTCTTCATCGTCGTCTGGAGAAGAGTTTTGATTTTTAGCAATAGATTAATATTTCAATGCCATCCAAAATTAATAGCTTTTGTTGTAGGTTGCAATCAGCATTTTGGGGCATTATTTGCACATATTTACATGTAAACACAGATGAACACAGCATTTTTGTAAGTAGTTCTCCTTGATGAACTAAATGTTAATTAACAACCTTTCTATTTGAAGATTAGAAAGATTTAAGTAGTTTTAAGCTCTTAGATAACAAGCCTGGAGGAAGGGAAGAAAAGAAGATTGGACAATCTTTGGGGGGATTCGAACCAGGGGCCTCTGGCGCACCAGTTGCATGACTAGGAATGGCAAGCCACGAGGGTGTCAATGTGTGTTCGCACGATGATGCATCTCTTTGGACTTATTTTCTAGCTTAAGCTCATTGAATGAGCTTTGGTCATGTTAGGGTTATATTTTTTTTTAATGGAGTTTGATGCACTTCAAGTGAGAGTTCTTATGTGCGCAGCAATTAGGCCTAAAAAAAATTGTTTGATTGGCGTAACCCGACCGACCCTAATTTTACCGCCAACCCTAAATATTTTTATTTTTTTGTGTGCAAAAAAAAGTTTTAAAAACCATGTAAAACAAATTTTTCATTTAGTATCGCGATTTAGTATTGCAGGACATTCAAAATGACAAATAAAAAGATGTGTTACAGAAAAAGTGAAGATGTGCCATTTGTTTTTGTATGTGTGTCATATATTTTGTGTTCTGGTATACATGTGAAACAAAAAAAAAAAAAAAAAAAAAAAATCCGACCTACCTACCCTATTTTTTTTTCTATGTTACGCCAATCAAACAATTTTTTTTTAGGCCTTAAGCATGATCCCTAAATGATTAACTTGCAAAAACACCTTATTCTTCTAAGAATGAAGTTTATCAAACTTCAGATTAAAGATAACCAAATATTGTTTTTTAAGCTTGTGCATGAATTCTGATTTATACCAGAGTTTGATTTCGAACAGGATAATTATAATATACGATCAAAATCATTGCTTGATATCTACAAATAGTAACATGTGATTCTTAAAAAATAATCTTACAATCCGCCTTTTTATAGACATAAAAATAAATACAATTGACATATTAATACAACATGCCAATAAACAGTACAGACCATCGTCGTCGTCATCATCTTCGTCGTCGTCTTCAACTATTGCATCATCTTCATCTCCCTCCTCATCATCATCTTCCTCTTCTCCATTTTCTGACGGACTATCACCCTCACCATCTGCAAATATAAAATTTAAAAAAATAGGTCACTGGGTGCCATATTTGGGCAGAACAACTAAAATTGCAATGTTCAGAAACATTTTGCTATGTGCACAATCTCCCTAACCCAGGCAGATGTAGGTTGATGCACTTCACTTTGCACCACTGCCATACCAAAAAGGGCTGTAAAGATTTTACCATTTTGGTCCTTTGATTTGACTTTGACATTTTTTTCCTCACATGGATTGCAACTGCTCTAAGAAAATGCAGAACTGATGCAATACTGCAAAAGCTACACTACTCGGGTATCAATTTAAATATGTGAAGTGTTTATCATTTATTATACATGCAATTTAGCCATGATGGGTGATTGCAATGAAGATTAAGACAGCCAAGGACACACTATTTCTTTACCCATTGTAACCATTACTCTAAACAACAGTAGATACAGTTTGTCCAATGTGTTCAAGACAGCTACAACTAACTAACTCCGATGCTTACATGTAGAACATTAGCTCACATGGAACGCCACAAGCCCAAGTGTAATTCACAAGCTGAGCAAAATTTCTGATAGCGACCATGAAATGGAGAAATTCAACACAGCATTAACTATCATAATTCAGACCCCTCATTAAAAAAGCTTCCCCTGAATGTGTGTCTTCTACTGCCATGATTTGAGAATTGGCACCTATACATAAAACATTTGACCTTTGAGCCTAGATTACCCCATTTGACTTTTTACATGTTCGCTTGATATATCCATTTTCACCCAAGTTTTAACGAAATTGGACAATCTTAAAAAAAAAATGCAAATAAGTCCATCATAATCATGAATATGCAAATAATGCCATGGTAGATTTCAACATGTTCTATCACTGTGCTAAGTATTAAGTTAATCGGTCAATGTGTACAAGAGTATGAATTTAGTGTAAGTGCAGAATTAACACATCTAGATAACTGATGCACATACAGAACTATACCACATTAGAGTCGTCATCACAATTCCTTTTCTGAAATAGGCATCTACATACGCGCGCGAGAGTTGCTGCAAGTAACACACAGACTATGCATTTTCTTTACGCATTGTCATGGTTCTGTGGGAATGCTGGCATAGTCCTGATGCAGAGAAAAGGAACTATGACAAAGAGTATAATAAATTGTGTGCTGATCTGAAAGCAGACAACATAAAAATATTAACTCAGGGAGGGAAAAGATTGCGCCTTTCCCAACACAACCTCCCCGCCACCAAGGCTACCCCTTGTGTTACCTTCAATGTCGTCTTCACCTTCACTTGATCCCTCTGCTTCGTTGTCTTGTTGATCTAAGCCATCCAGATGCTTGAGAATTGGCAACAATTCAAATACTTTTTCTCTGTAATTGTTTTGTTGTGTTACCTCACAATTGTACAGATCAAGTGATTGAAGACATTTCAATTTTTCTGTGGAGGAAAGTCAAAGTGTAAAATTAGTAGTTTCAACATGCACAATTTGGATGTTGACAATGATTTTTCCTAAGGGGTGTCATCTTTCCTTCTTTTAGAACTTAATACAAACATTGAACAGATCAGGACCAATGAATATGGTCTGCCAAGTCAAATAACATTGCCAAGTGCTATCACCATTCTGCTACTCCTTTGCATTTCAGGGTAATTTAATTAAATTCTTATTTCCCCATATTTCAAGCAAAATCAAACATAGTAGCCAACTACTGTGTGTGTACCCATTAGTGCTGGGACATGTACACATTTAAACATGAACGGAAGGGTACAAGTGTACTAACTTTTTCAGTTTTATTTTAATTGCTGAAGTCAAATTTTAACCAAAATTACCCGCCGTCAGTGAAAAGTAAAGTTAAAAGTTTCTTCTAGAAATGGTTTCTGACTTTTAAGGAAATAGGGCAATCCCCTGTTTACCAAGTTCTTCAATATAGCGTGCAGTGCACCCAATTATGCAGTGCTTCAATTACAGAGAGGGATCTACAAAAAAGGTAAAATATGGCAGCGCCTGTAGTGATTTGACATGGGGTCTTTAAGATATTCAACCACTTTATTTTGGATTAAAACATCAAGTAGGTAGTTAAAACATCAAGTAAGTAAGTACAAACAATATTTTATGTTTCAAGATAATATGATCGAATGCAAAGCCGGGTAATGTGATTACAAACGATTTATGGCGCTAAAATTGCATTTGCGTGGAAACGCCAAATTCGGCAGTCGTTATGACCGTGTACACGTTTACACGAACAAAAATACTGATCGTGTACACGGATAGGAAATAAATTATTAACTCCCAGCTGTAGTACCCATCAGTCAACTATCAGTCACCTGATATGATACGTTGAATCAAATACATATCATGCAAGTGGCTTTGACTCCACCTCTCACACCATGCAACTATGTAATACATACTTCTAGATTCCAACTACATCAAGTTAACTCCTGTGAACTACTGGCCAATTTGATAGGTTAGTTATGGGTTATATGTATAAATTCAATCATAAATATGGTAAGCAAAGTCTGAAGGTGCTTACTGATACACAGTCTATTTTGATTGGTTACTCAGAGGATTTACCATGTTACATCAATGCAATGAGCCAATCAGAAATACTCTAAGAAACGTGGTAGACCTCAAAGCATTCAGATTTTTGTCCACCTGGCAGATATCTAAAAAATGTGAAGTGACTCTGGCTTTCACAGCGAATTTGGTCACATAACATAGTGGTAACCCACGCTTTAGAAAGGGTGGGTTATAAAAATTCTGAAAATTGGTTAAAAGGGTGGGTGGGTTACTGGATTTCATTGGTATAAAGGGTGCTTTTGTAAAAAGGGTGGGTCCAGAAATAAAAAGGGTGGGTTTTGATGGTTAATAAAATACAATGCCTATCTGTGGAGTTATGTTTGACAAGATGTGGAAAAAATCAAAACATCCATACATTGCCATGAAGTTAAAAAATATTGGTTGTAACTGTTTTGTGTAGACATGTTAAGACAGGGGTAGAAAGACCGTAGAATGACTTTCAAAACCAATGATTACACTAAAGATGCTGAATGTAGTTCACTGCACACGTGTCACAGTCCATAAAGTAAAAGGGTGGGTTATTGAGTTCAGTATAAAGGGTGCTTTTGTAAAAAGGGTGGGTTAAAACACCACTGCCAACTATGCATAACTTTTTACACTAAAGTGGATAATTTTTTTTAAATGAAGATATTATCTGATAACTTTGACCCAATTCTACAAATGTACAACACTATTAAACAAGATGCAGGCATGAGATTTAAGCTTTCATGAAAGAAGGATATAGTTTGAACTTGAAATTTCGCGGTTCTCGGCTGTCGCGCTCGCTATATTCAAGGAATATAAGCTGTAGGCCGCTTCATGACCTCTGACCTTGGCATATGACCTTTGATCTCATCAACATATGAGGGATCCCATGGTGCACCTATGACACAATTTGGTTCCAATTGAACTTCAACTTTTCAATTGAGGTCAATTCTACATATTTAGCCTATTTTTCAACTTGACCTCACATGACCTTTGACCTCATCAAGATATGAGGGATTCCATGGTGCACCTATTACTCAAGTTATGTTCCAATTGAACTTCAACTTTTCAATTGAGATAAATTTAAAAAAAAAAAAAAAAAAACATTTTAGTGACACACACACACATCCACATGCACAACGGATTGCTAAGTGGGCCGGATCCAGATATAGCTGGCGGGGGGTGGCCAAAAAAAAGATCAAAAAGTGACATCAATGATGTACAACAAGCAGAAGTTGGGTTTGACCATGGGGAATATGCAAGTTATCAAGTATATATCTAATTTTTGTGCTTTGCAATGTCTATATCCAGCCTGTTTGGGGTTTCCCAAACCGTGTCCTGTTTTTTTACATGGTTATAAAAATGTTTTTCATGAACTGAATAATCTTACAACAGAAACAGTCATAGGTGTTTTTACCCAAGTTTACCCTACAGAATAGAGAAATTATAGTTGTGAAGAATAAACACACTAATCTTTGGGCAACAAAAAGATTTAATAGTCTTTCAACTGAAAAAAAAAATCATGACTGAATATGGCCAATTAAATGCACATGGACTTACTGGGCCTCATGGCCACAACAAGATAGGGCAACTTGAACTGCAAGAGTCATGTCTGTATACTTTGTCTTGTCTTAAGTATGAAGTGACGACGCGCACGTATACCCAGTACCGCCTTTCAGTTGCAGTGTGCTTGTGCTTTGCCTACATGTGCGCTGAAAGTCAGTATAATGTATACGTCCGAGGTGCTACTTCATACTTCGAGTATTCACATTAGTGAAAATCTTACCAATGGCTCTAATGATTCAAAGTCTTTGATTTTGTTGCCACTTAAATTAAGATGTGTAAGTTGTTCCACCTTCTCTGCCAGTACACCAATTCCTGATTGTATTCTGTTGTCACTTAATTCCAACTGCAAAACAAAAAATAACAACAGTTTAGTCACAACATGAACTTTTTTTGCTATTAAAACCCATGTAAAGGTTGCTTTATTCTCTTCTCTTTTAACCTCTGGAGTTTGGGCTATGAGGGGAAGGTTTAAAATATCTGAAAGATGTGTGCTTAAAAAAGGTTTCCCGTAAGTAAAACTTCAGGTGGGTCAGAACAATAACATTTATTTTCCATTTTAATGTTCAGTGAAATGCACCCAAATTGTGCAATTTGGGCTCATTTCCTCAAATACCACCTACTTTTCACAAAATGGGTGCTTTTGTGCCCCTTAAAGGGTTTATATTGGACCTTGTTTGGTCACTGAAACAACCATTATAAAACTTACATTCAAGAACAATTTGGGGCAGAAGGGAAAGGGTTTACATGTGACCCGTTTCAATCTTCATCCGACGAATGTCGCTTACTATCATGATATGAACAAGACGGTTCTCGAATACGCATAGCGATCAGAAAATATTTTACATTGCACATGTACCACTTCAGAATATGAGGATGACAGAATGCCCCTTTAATCCACCCACATACATAACCTCTCACCCCAATCTGAGTACAGTAACTATGAAAAATTAGTTAATTATGATAATTTCTCCAGATTCAAAGTATCAAATTAACATATGGGATTTTAACAAGGTGTCCTTTGAAAAGACATTGCTTATGTTTTATACATTCTGCCTGTAGCTCTTTTTCATCTTACCAACATTAGACTTAGAGGATCTGGGTGGATTTCACAAAGACTTACGATGCATCGTAAATCCATCTTAAGTCAAAAGCATCGCCAAGTAATTGGGATTTCTAACAGTAACTTACGATGCGTTTGCTTATGATGGGTTGCACGATGGGTTGAAATCTTTGTGCAATCCACCTCAGATCGGGTAGCATAATGTTGAGCCAAAGATTAGACTAGCATGTCAACTGAACAGTTTGGTTGTAAACATTTTTGAGGGTGTAATGCTGAATGTGTTTACCAACAAGAGAGGACCATAGTGATAGTCTCTTCAAAGTGGATCACAGCATTTCATTGCCCTCTGCTCTCATCATTCTTGCTCTTCATACCTATATAGTATTAACCCTAACACCACATCGGCTTCTAGCCTATCTCCCGGGAGGGACTGAAGGAGTGAGGGATGAAAGGGAACAAGAAAAGTCGCAAATTTGGGCGGGACTCGAACCCAGGGCCCTTTGGGCCCCATTCCCATGACCCGGGATACCACGCTACTTTGCCAGCGATTTCGTGCCCATATGAGTCTTGGTTTGATGACGTCATTGCTACATTCTGGACTTAGTGCATTTTTCTCACTTAGTTACTGCATTTTTCTCACTCAGTGCTATGAGATTGAGTTGTGTTAGGGTTAAAGTTTTTTTTATATATTCTGAGAGCTAATAACGTGCAGTGAACGAGATCATAGGACTGCCCATGACCACCAGCCCACATCAAGTGGACCAAACTGAATTTCAGTTTGCATTGAGGTACCTATTTTTATTTTTTGGGGGGTTTTGCCATCTTCAATAAGGCTTGCTCGCCATCGTCTGCAACAGAACTTTCCAAATTAACATCTGAAATGTTTGGAGCAAAATACAATGTACGCATAGGCAAAATAAGTGCTGCGTCCAACGATTGAACGTGATAAGCAGTGCAGAGTTTATCGGGTCCTGTTCAGTAAATATCATTCATTCATCATTAAAAGTCTACATGTATTTGGAAACCCAAATGTGATGCACTCGGTTGGCATGAAGCAAAACTAATGATTTGAAGGTTTTGTTTTAAGTTTGTTTCTTGCATGATAAATCTATAGCATGGGATACGGTAGCCTAGGCTATGCTTTTTAATACTTTTGAGGTTTGGTAGTTGAGGGAAATTCTTGAGTGTGGTAAGGCCAACATTGATCATAGATAATCTCTCCAGGTTGGTAAAATCTTCTGTGAGCCCCTCAACTGAACCTGTCGTCCTGCAGTTATCCAAATTCAGCTCCTTCACCTGAAAAAAAAAAAAGAGGGGCAAGAATATGTGAATGAAATGGAATACTGGGTAATGAGAAAAATGAGGGAAATATGCCAGCATTGGAAACTCAAAATAACCAACTTATGTGGTTGCATTTAACAACATGCATAATACAAAAAGAATGGGCAGAATGATTTTTAATAAGGTTTTTTTTTTTTTAACGGTCTTTTTTTTTCTTTGGACTTTGATGCTCGGTGATATTCCATAACCTCGTAAATTATCTCTCCATTTTACTCAGCATATCCCACCTGGAAAATCCTTCCTAAAATCAACCACAAGGGAAGGCCAAACCTTTTAAGCTAATTACTTCATAAAAACATTGTTAATTACCCAGAATCAACAGAGGAGCGGCAAAAATCATATTTTTTTCGAAGATGAGCCTCTTTGGAACTGGGATGCAGTGTTGATTATTTTATAGAAACGCTTTAATAAACAATTCTTACTGAACCACATGTGGGCCAAATAATAGTAATTAAAAATCTGAAGGAAGTGGAGAGGGATATTGAAAGACCAAGATTATTCATGTTTAATGTTTCAGAGATGCCTGTGCACCTAAAAAAACAATTATTCAAGGATGTCCAAAATTGTACATGACAATTCTTAAATACTTGATAATAGACGTATATAGCACGGTTAGATGTACATAACATAAAAGCTGAAAGCCAATGATTGCTGCATATAATTATTAATGTCAGTGATGAATTTCACAGCCCCCCAATGTTGAACCAATAAAAGAATGAAGATGACATCAATGGGGTTTAAAGCAAGAAAAATGCCAAGGGTCTTGACCTCAACAAATATTGCTTGTTCATCTTTTTTTTCAATTTCAAGTTATTTTCAACACCTGATAACTTATTGGTCCAAATGACACAAAATAGAGGGGTCCCATACCTTTGCATTAGTATCTAAATTGTGTCATTGTTGCAGTCCAGTAAACATGAACAAACACAAAAAACTAACCTGAGGAGAGCAACACAAATGGCACATACAGCAAAGATGTGCGATTACTTTTTTAATCTGCTCATCTAATTAGCCCCAAATGGTTACCTCCGTTGCCAAGATGTGCATGTTTTGGTGTTTCAGGCGTTTCAGGCACTTCACGCAAGTCAGCCTGCTGTTGAGGTGGTGCGTACATGATATGCACAAAACAGTAATACCAAAAGACCAGGTGTGGCTGAATTGTGCTCTTTTGGCTAAATACCTCTTGTGGAAGAAGTGACATGACTTTTTTTGTGATCTCTGAGCCTCTTCAGTAATTTACTCAATGGTTTTAGAATGTTTCCAGGACTTATTTACTGAAGTGTACATTAAAAGCATATGTTCTCATGCTCAAGAAGTCTCACACCTTTAGCCTAGGGCAACCGGAGTTAAATTGGGCAAAACGCGCAAAAATCGCTAATTTTTGGGCCAATCACGATTTTGTGCGTCCAAATGTATTTAAAATCCTAGTTGTAGATCCCTACCTCTAACCTTGATTGTTTGATTGAACATGGATGACCCCGACCTATTTTCATTGTGAAGCGTCCATGGGACATGGTGCGACCGGCACCTGCGGGTGCATTAAACAATAATATTGACGCAGCTATCAAGCTATCAACTTGTCGGGTCTTTGTTATAATTTGTTATCCATGAGATAGTCTCTTCGGAATAAACAAATAGGAATTTCCGGCAGCGGTTGGAATGTGACAGACGATGACATAACTTCCCACGCTTTCAGTCAGGGGAAAGGAAATTCAGGGGCAAGAGTGGGGAAAACCTGTCACGTCATCCGGGGTCGGGGATCCCCACGGGATTCCCACGTGCGAAAGGAAATTATACTCAGGGATGTGGCAAAGGCCAGCACCGGCAACAGTGCCATTACATCCGATTTTAAAATATTTATTCGGAATAGAAGGGAAAAAATAACAGGTGATTAATGATGTGCTTCTTGACATTTTTCAAGCGAGAAAAAAAGCTAAAAAATAGCATGTCAACTTTGGAAGTTGAGAATGTTGTGCAAAAACTTTTTCGTGTTCCTGGTTGACAAGCAGGGCAAACATTAAAGCAAATAGCACATTTTTTTGAAGAGCGCCCCCAATTTTTCAAACATTTGGAGATTTGTACACGATTGCATGGTAACTGGCTAGTAAAACTATACCTGTGAATGGTAAGCTCGAAAATGTCTAGTGTCACAAACAAAGGAAATTTGTACTAGATAATTATTATCGGGGATCCCCGCTAATACTACAACGGCTGCTGGAAACGGGCCTCCAAATGTGAAATAGCGGGTAAAAAAGCGCACACGTACGTGTCTTACGCTCATCCATTAGTTGGTTTAATAGTCAGACAAGCCAAGTAGAGGTTTATTTTCCGAGGGTGGCATATTCATCATGGACGGACATAAACGTAATATTTCCAGCTCTGCCGTTAAAATACAATCTGGGATACCAATCTGGGATCCCAATTCGAATTACAAAATCGCTTCTTATTTGTGTGATATAAATACGCATTTTTTAGCATTCTCGTTCGCAGGTATAGATCCTAAACAATTACCAGTGTAACTGTGCAAAAATATTCAAATTTTGAAAATTGAGGGGCGGCTCTTCAAAAAAATGTGCTAATATTGCTTTAAGAAAGAAACGCATTTAGCTTTTGAATGAAAAATCGCAAATTTTGCGCAATTCAAAAATCGGGCCGTGCATTTTTCCCATTTATTCCAAATATGTTAACACCCAACACCCAGTGGTTCTTCTGAGCACATTTGGTGATTACAGCAAATTGATTGTGGCACAAGAAGAAATTTGATTTGTAAATGATGCCTCCTTTATGGGCCAAAACCGTGACCCAAATTTTGAACACCCCACAATGGCCCTTGGTTCAAGCTTGACCCTCAACCAAATCTAATGATGTAGTGATTGTGGCACAATGAATGAATTGTAGATTTCAAGGAGAATCCCCGTTTAATCAGCCAAGTGACATTTTACCAAATCTGTGAACCACCCCATATGGGCTTTGGGTCAGTGGTTCTGACCAATTTTCGCTGCAATTGGCCTTTTACTTCAAATGAAAAGCTTTTTCCAAAACTTTAACCTTAGAAAACATGGCATTACGGCCACACGGTCACAGAGAATTCAAGACTGGTAGGTGTCTCCATTTCTTCAAAAAGGCGACACAAAAATGACCTAAACTGACTCTAGACGACCTTTGACCTCTTGTTCCTAGCACACCACATATATCTATGACCAGATTGAATTTAAGGGTCATGTTGAACTACATTATGAATGTACAGTACCCATCACTTCCTATAAACTTAGCTTTTTTTCAACAATCTCAAATGACCCCAATGACCTTTGACCTCAAATCCTGAACACCCCATATGACACATTCAAGGATCATATTGAACAAGGTTACCTTTTCATCGGATGTTCAGGACACAATTTTTGTTACCCTTTCTTATCCAGTAATTTAACCAAACCATTACCTGACTAGGTGCATGTTCAGACAACACTAAGATTTTTGTGGCACTGATATTTTTGCTAATTGACATGAGCCACACTACCCCCATTTTTTGCATCATGTAATTTTTACTTGCACTTCTTCACTGCCAGGAAAGGAAAATTTTGGGAGCATGAAATTTCCACAAATTACTGCCGCTGGTGAAAATTTCATGCTTTACGATTTACAAAACAAGGTCAGTGGTGAGACAAAGCCAAGGTTTAATGTAAAAGATCCCTTGGTTGGCTGTACAATTTAGTAATGCACAGGCCCATGTAATTGCAACTGTATTCCACAACAGAAACCGAGTGAGAATGATCACAGTTTATACATCCCTATGTATATCATTGTGCTTGCTGCACCATAGTCTACTTCTCATACCACTTTAGGCAAGAACTTACATGTAAATTGAAAATCAGCAAGACTGATTTGATATTAGGGTCAATTCCATATATTAGGGGGCCAACCTGTGCCATTTTAAGAAAAACAAAAGGACAACAATTTAAGGTGGATGCCAATTATTTCTTGAATAAATTATGCCATTCCTCATTAAATAACACAAATGAGTCAAAAGTACTTTAAAAAATACATCGGTCCTCGGAGCCGCCGTGTATCGCCTGCCATCGCGGTTAGTGAATGATAGGCCTAAACATGACTTTTGACTTTGATATGACCTTGGACATCATAAACAAATGAGGGTTTGCATGTAAACTCCATAAACCAAGTTTGGTTGCAATTGAACTTCAACATGACCTCACATGACCTTGACTGTGGTATGTGACCTTTGACCTCATCAACAAATGAGGGATCCCATGCTGCACCTATGATTCAAGTTTGGTTCCAACTGAATTTCAACTTTTCAAATGGTCAATTTACATTTTCAGCCATTTTAAAACTTGACCTCACATGACCTTTGACCTTGGCATGTGACCTTTGACCTCATCATCAAATGGGGGATGCTATGTTGCACCTGTGACCCAAGTTTGGTTTAAATCCATCAAAGTATGAGGATATTACAGGTAAATGTTAACCCTTTTTCACAACAACAGACATCAACAACAGTGGACAAAGTGATCCTTTTCACCCTTTGTGTCTTCCTGCCTTAGGGCAAGCGACAACAACAGTGGACAAAGTGATCCCTATGTGTCTTCCTGCCTTAGGGCAGGCGACACAAAAAAATACTGCAATAAATCTGCATTCCGACTCCCCATGCAAATGGGACACCAAACAAATTTTCTGAAATTTTAAAGATCAATTTCATTACTATGTGATGTTTTTCAAGTACAAGAGCATTGGTGTCCCGCTCACACAGGGAACCACAGGGAAAACAGGACATTTCAAAATTTTGGAAGTTTTAGATACACTATCTTCACAAACTTAGCACAATATAGCATGAATCACACACAATGTTGTTGGCAGTGGTGTAACAAGGAAGTCGAACCAGATGGGGGGGGGGGGGGGGTGGGGGGGGATTCACAAGTTGTTCTGCGGAGGGAGCAAATTCATAAATTGTCTCAGTGCTTTGCTACATAGTTCTCTAAACTTGATGAAAAATGCAACCAAATTGACAAATTACTAAATTTGGCCCACTTGGAACTTAACTATAAGATAAAAATATGGATTGTTCATGGTTATTGGATTTCAATTACCTGTAATCTGTGGAATATTGTTAATAGACCAAACATGAACACCCAAAGCAAGCATAGTTATTGATTCACTTTTCAAATAAAATTGCGAGTCATCTGTGTCCACACATCCTCCTAACGACTCCTTTGAAGAGTATATTTATATAATATTGAATGGCTTTGAGTATGATACAAGAATATATTGCACGAGCTAGAAAAATATTGTACGAGTCGAAGACGAGTACAATATTTTTCTAGCGAGTGCAATATATTCTTGTATCATACGAAAAAAAGCCATTCAATATTATTATTATTTAAATATCAGGCTGACTCAAAAAAAACCAAACCTTGTGTTGACAGTGCACATCCTAGTCTACTAGTCTAGATCATACGGTGTGTCAATGATGTCGTTCTCGCTAAAATGCCCGGATGCGATACAATATTAAAAAGAATATTGTATTGCATCCGGGAACTTGAACCAAAACCGTACAATACAAAGATTTCTCTGTACCACTCGGAAGCCTGATATAAATAATAATAGCATATATTGTATGTACTCAATATTTTTGTGAACAGGTATTTTCATGGTACATATCATAGGGTTTTAGACTTTTTGCAAGACTTCACTTTTTAAATAGACCTTGTTCGCTCCACTTGCATTTCTATTACAAAAACATGCGAGATGCAAATAAAATGCAAATTCACAACATTATATAACCAAGCAGTATTTTAATTAGTAACAAATGGACAAATACAAACTACTATGTTTCACATCCTTTCAAAAAGATTACTTGCAAGTTGCAATCTAATTTATGTTAAAATCTACTGCCCTGGCTGTATCCTAAAACATTCTTAGATATGAAGTTCAACATGTGTACAACTCAACTCTATACATCTGCACTTGGTTGCACCAGGCGGGTGACACTGTGCACAATGCCCATAGACGATTCGCAGGCATAGTAATGCAGTGAGATGAATCTTGATAAGAAAAGCCAAAAATGTTTAATCATCGCCGGTTGAAAATTATCTAATACCACCTTAACGGAGAGTGTAAATGCATAATGTAGGCTTATATCGTAATTTTACATAAAACGGAATAAATCCCAACCCTAAATTTTGATGGCCTTCTTTAATACATTTAGAAAACGAGTGCATCAATGATGCAGTAATCCATCAATTGGGATGGTTAAGGAATGCGTAGTTGTGGGGTCATAGGTCATGTAGGGTCATCACAGGTCAATTGACAAATAGCCCATGGGTCTTGGCCAGTGGTTATCTTGAGCAAGTTTGGTTGCAATTGAACTTCAAATGACCTTCACATGACCTTGACTGTGGTATGTGACATGTGACCTCCATCAACAAATGAGGGATCCCATTGCTTGCACCTATGATTCAAGTTGGTTCCAACTGAATTTCAATTTTCAAATGGTCAATTACATTTTCAGCAATTTTAAAACTTGACCTCACCCTGACCTTTGACCTTGGATGTGACCTTTCACCCATCATCAAATGGGGATGCCATGTCGCACCTGTGACCCAAGGTTGGTTTAAATCCATTCAAAGTATGTGGATATTACAGGTAAATGATTAACCCTTTTTCACAAAAACAGACATCAACAAAAGTGGACAAAGGATCCCTTTTCACCTTGTGTTTCCTGCATTAGGGCAAGCGGACAAAAACGTGGACAAAGTGATCCCTATGTGTCTTCCTCCTGCCTTAGGCAGGCGACACAAAAAAATCTGCAATAACTCTGCATTCCGGACTACCCATGCAAATGGGACACCAAACAAATTTTCTGAAATTTTAAAGATCCAATTTCATTACTATGTGATGTTGTTCAAGTACAGAGCATTGGTGTCCCGCATCACACAGGGAACCAAAGGAAAAAAGGACATTTCAAAATTTTGGAAGTTTTAGATACACTATCTTAACAAAACTTAGCACAATTATAGCATGAATCCACACACAATGTTGGTGGCAGTGGGTGTAACAAGGAAGTAGAAACCAGATGGGTGGGGGGGGGATCCCAAGTTGTCTGCCGGAGGGAGCAAATTCATAAATTGTCCAGTGCTTTGCTCCAATTAAGTCTAAACTGAGAAGAAAAATGCACAAAATTGCCAAATTTACATTAATTTTGCCCACTTGGATACCTTAAACTATAAGCTAAAAGATGGATTGTTCATGGTTATTGGATTTAAATTACCTGTATATGGGGAATATTGTAATAGACCAAAATGAAACCCCAAAGCAAGCATAATTATGGTACGTTTCAAATAAAATTTGCGAGTCATTCTGTGTCCACACATCCTCCTCCTTACGACTCCTTTGAAGAGTATATTTATTAATATTGAATGGCTTTGAGTATGATACAAGAATATATTGCATCGAGCTAGAAAAATATGTATACGAGTCGAAGACAGCTACAAATATTTTTCTAGGCGAGTGAATATATTCTTGTATCATACGAAAAAAAAAAGCCAGTCAATATTATTATTATTTAAATATCAGGCTGAACTCAAAAAAAACCAAACCATTGTGTGGACAGGCACATCCTGTATATAGTCTAGCAGCAACGGTGTGTCAATGATGTCGTTCTCGCTTAAAATGCCCGGATGCGATACAATATTAAAAAGACTATTGTATTGCATCCGGGAACTTGAACCAAACCGTACAATACAAAGCTTTCTCTGTACCACTCGGAAGCTGATATAAATAATAATGGCATATATTGTATGTACTCACTATTTTGGAAAAGTATTGTCATGGTACATATCATCGGGTTTTAGACTTTTTGCAAGGGCCTTCACTTTTTAAATAGACCTTGTTCGCTCACTGCATTTCTATTAAAAAAACATGCGAGATGCAAAATAAAATGCAAATTCACAACATTATATAAACCAAGAACAGTATTTAATAAGTAACAAATGGACCAAATACAAACTACGAGTTTCACATCCTTCAAAAAAGATTCTTGCAAGTTGCATCTAATTATGTTAAAATCTACCTGCCCTGTGTCTGTATCCTAAAACATTTTAGATATGAAGTTCAAACATGTGTACAACTCAACTCTAGACATCTGCACTGGTGAACAGGCGGGTGACACTGTGCACAAATGCCATAGATGATCGCAGGACATAGTAATGCAATTGAGTGAATCTTTGATAAGAAAAAGCAAAAAATGTTTTAAGTTCATCGCCGGTTGAAAAATTATCTATAACCACTTAAGAGAGTGTAAATGCATAAGGTAGGCTTACTCGAATTTTAACTTAAAAAGGAATATAAATCCCAACCCGAAATTTTGATGGGCCTTCTTCAATACCATTTAGAAAAAAATCACTTTCAACATGTTAAAAATAAAATTGTTGTAGCTTTAACTTTTCAGGAGTAATATTATTGCCATCAGTAATAGCCGACACCATTGTACGATAAGTGGTTTAATCACGCGGTTTAAAAAATTATCTAATACCACTTAACGGAGAGTGTAAATGCATAACGTAGGACTTATATAGTATTTAACCTATATACAACGGAATAAATCCAAACCCTAAAATTTTATGGCCTTCTTTAATACATTAGAAAAAAATCACTTTCAACATGTTAAAAAAATAAAAATTGTAAGTCTTTAATTTTTCGAGGAATTATATTATTGCATAGCTACTAGCGCCACCATGGACGAGAGTAACCTAATTATTTTATGCAGTATGAGTAATCGGGAATGCGTAGCGGACCAGCGCCACGAAAAGACAGGGATCCATACGTAACGGATTTTCATGAAATCAGTGTGCAGTATAATCCCACTCGTTGATCGAGTGTCCTACCCCACCATCCCGATTTTTTAGGCTCCCTGCGTTGCACCTGAAAACTGCAAGATGTTATTTTTAGACTCACCTTCTCACTTACTTGCAAAATGTCCAAAAAGTGAGGGAGAAAATGCTTGAGGACAATTTGCAACAAATGCAAAGCAAAAAAAAAAATTCACAACACAGACAAATGGTTTAAATCAACTTTCAATGGCCTCAGATCACTGAATTGGTGATCACTGAACTGTATATCAACTGTCATTTAATTACCCCTAGGCAAGAAAAATCTAGGGATACAACTTAACCCTACAAAGAATGTGTTGCCAGGACATGATTTACTTTGCCCATGATGTATTTACCCAGCCCTTAAATCTGTATAAAAAATTTCAAAAACAATTGCATTTCAACTTTTCAAATGAGGTCAATTGACATTTTCAGCCTATTATAAACTTGACTCACATGACCTTTGACCTTGGCATGTGACCTTTGACCTCATCAAAGTGGGGGATGCTATGTGCCCTGTGACCCAAGTTTGAGTTTAAATCCATCAACGTATGAGGATATGACAGGTAAATTGTTAACCCTTTTCACAACAACAGAACATCAACAACAGTGGAGAAAGTGATCCCTTTTGTGTCTTCCTGCCTTAAGGCAAGCGACAACACAACAGTGGACAAAGTGAGGGGAGTGATCCCTTATGTGTCTTCCTGCCTATTAGGCGGAGACACCAAAAAAATACTTGCAATAAAAGTTTGTGCTACTTAGAAAAGTTAATTTTTAAAAAATTTCTGAAATTTTAAAGATCAATTTCATTCTATGTGATGTTTTCAATACAAGGTAGCATTGGGGTCCCGCTCACATAGGGAACCACAGGGAAAACAGGACATTCAAAAAATTTTTGGAAGTTTTAGATACACTATCTCACAAACTAGCACATATAGCAGAAATCACACACAATATTTTTGGCAGTGGTTGGTTGTTACACAAGGAAGTGAACCAGATGGGGGGGGGGGGCAAAATTTCCAAGTGTCCTGCCGGAGGGAGCAAATTGATAAATTGTGCCAAAATGAATTTTGTAATAAACGTTACAGTAAAGTGAATACAGAGCCCCCCCCCCCCCTTCTAGTTCCACTTTTCACTTGAAATTTATACCTACTTAATTGGCAGCTTTACAGAAATCTTAATGATTGCTCAAAAATATACCGGTACATCGTTTTTTTACTTTTTTTTTTTCAAATGGTGTATTAATTTGCATATCATGGACAAAAAACAGTCGTAATGCTAGTAATATGAACGCTAGACATTTGGGCATTTGGTGCACAAATATGCAATTCAAAGAGATTGAAAAATCTTGCAAATCTGGACTTCCAATCATCATCTTTGTGACCTAGCTCAAATTTATCAATGAAGTATAGATATTATATAAATGAAAGGAGAGGACAATTACCCCTTCCCAAAATGAAATTCATAGTGCCAGGATCTAATGGCAAGAAATAGAAATAAGGTAACATTTCTTACATATTCCCTCTGGTGATCGCTCTTCACTGAAAACCAAAAATACCTTCGACAATCTATTATTACACATATCACTACGCCCACTGTTTTTTATCTGCGCATCCTCACAAATGATTTTGCATGTCATCCAAAAAAAAAACAAAACAATTGTGTGAAAATTTTCAAGCCACAAAAATTTGCTAGCACACATGCATATCAGGTCAGCCAGGTTTTATGGGGACTTCATACAATGTGCTTTTTTTCTGGCAAGGTTGCAGTAATTTCAATTTCGTAATGTTCCCCTTCGAATAGAAAAGGAGACTGCCTTCTATCCAATGCGGAGCTAGGAGAGGGAATAATTGAAATTTAAAAAAAGAGGCCCACAACAATTAGGTTACTGGGGCATACACATTTTCAAACTACAGGACTTCTTTTTTCCCTAAATTCCAAAACTAAAAAATCCTAATCTACCAAATACATTACTAGAATTGCAATCATTAGGCTAACCTCTCCTGTTCATTAATTCAAAGACAAAAGACCAAAAATATTTAAGTTTGAAATAAGTACATGTACTACGTTATCAGTTAGCTGTTAGCAATGGTTAGTGAAATCACAATAAACCAAGAATACTGGCACTCATGCCTTACGAACTACTCAGAGACCGTCACTTATGCACCAGCCTGCTTTGATTGCAAATCATGTGCATTGCATTGAGCGAGGCACCGAGCGGCCTCCATAGAAACACAGTGTGGTGCAGAGCCATCATGGGCGGAAGGTTGCCCAGAAAAAGACGTCCAGCCACGCCGGTTTTACACTCTCTAAACTCGCCAACCGCGGGGTCTATATCTCAAAATTTTATACACTGTTCGCGTGGGGAAGGAAACCCATCCGTTCTACTACTGTGTTCGGAAGTTTGGGCGAGAACTGCCGGACGGATTTTGGTGAGCAAAAGGGTGCGACGTCCGGCTTAAAAATGGCCGGGATACAGTGGTTTTATGTGGACTGCATTCAGGGACCATCTTCTATTTCGTAAGCAGTGCGTATTTGCGAGCAGCACACTGCACTGGCGTGGAATGAATGGGGTCAACAAACGCCAAGGTGGAACAAGTTTGGGTTTAGTTTTTTGTACGGCATTTTTGTGATCTCGCGGCAAATTCTGATAATTTATGTATATTTCAATATTTTCTGTTTCGTCAAGGATCAGTGATTAGAGAAAATCTTGAAATTATCCGTGCAAATTTGCTGCTGTATTTGACTATCAAAATTACAAGTGCTTACAAAAATCCGTGCAAGCGTCAAATGGTTGATATTACGGAAATAAAAATGTCAACAAATGTAGCAACTAAATATTCCCAGGTGGACCTCTACATGATGCTCAAAACACGATCTTTTAAACCAACAAGCTCAGCTCTGCATCTCTCTAAGATTCTGGCCTCGCAGACTTAGCAGCTGAGTTGTCTTTTGTGTGGCGCGAGTCGGGCTGAATTTGAAAATAATGCAACCAAGTCGAAACCCTGCACAGCATCAGCAGCCGCGACATTCACATGTCACATGGTCAACTCGACAACACAAACACCACTCAGAAATCGCGCTAGTTCAACCCAACGGAGCACTCGCACAGTGATCAAATCAAATCACGCGTTCCGCAAATCAATTACCTACTGATCTATGCCATTTTCCGCATATTTCCCCATTTTAGTAAATTTTGAGAACAAAATTACTCGACCCATCTTCGAAAATTCCTAAGTCGTGCTTGTTGTGTGATCGGTTCCAAGCAGTGGTCACAGCTCACATGTGCTTCCCCATCTTACCAACAATTGAGTTTCAAATTGTCCGAACATACTCAAAAATCACTCATAACCTCACGTAACGCCACAAATACATCCAACATACCTTCTCCTTTGAATTGCCCCGGCACTCCAACTCGATCCTCTTCTCCATCTTATAAAGAGCACACAGTTCTGTCACGATATACGGCCCAGTCAAGTAGTAACACTACAACAATATCTGACTGACTCAGTTGTGCACTTGCCCCTGTGCTATTTTTCTATTGCAATACACACAACGTACGGCCAATGGGACATGCTCTATAGCAGTTTACTGTGTGTTTCGCGGTGGAGCAAAGCTGGGTTGACAATAGTGGTGGGCGATATTGACAATAGCGTACTGAATTTATTTTGAGACCACACAGGATACGATTGCAGTATATATAATGAGAGTTTATGTTTAATTAATGTCTCCAAAATTATCGAACAAACATTTAAAATGCAATTATTTATAGAAAGGGCATTTCTTAATTAGTATCAAGAATCAGAATGATTTTGCGAATGATTTCTAAAGCCTACTAAACAAGCATTAAAACTCGATGGCAATCGTGTAAATTTTCATGGGGAGGATGGGCAGTATATCCCCGACTTTGTAAAATGGGCCACTTTTCTTTCAATTTGGTCAATTATTTTTGCATTTCCACAACAAGTATTTGTATCCTAGCATACCTTAAAAGTGCTAAGACTGAAAGCAACCTAATAAAGACAGAATCGGATATTTTAATCATTACTGTCCGTATACGGACACTTTAATTGTGTAACACGTAATTGGATGAAAGGCTAACGAAGATTCATAATGAATGAAGAAAACAGCCAGTGTTTAAAGAATTTCATTAAACGCTGGCTGATTTCTGCTTTTTCTGTCAATTTCTAAGTTGAAAAAAACCACTTATGCAAATTCTACAGGCTTATCCTTCACTTTTAAGTTATTCCTGCAAGTTCAAATATTTTGACTCTTTCGAGTGAGTCGTACAAGAATGCAGGGATATGGATGTACCTATTCAAATTTCTGAGTGGGATTGCTGGAGATTTGACAAAACAAAATGTGCTTGAAAGAACACGAGGTGATTTTTTTCCCGAGGATACAAATTTTCTAAATTTGCATGATTGAGAACGTTTCGAAGGTTTATTGGACAAACAAATTGAAAAGAAAACGATAAGGCATAAAAAAATTGTTTGTTTGGACATCTTCTCTGGTTTGGCGTAACCCGACCGACCCTAAAAAACCTGCCGACTCGAAATTTTTTATGAAAATTAGCACAAAATAAAAAATATTCTGCCGACCGACCCATTATTATCATCCACAATTAAAAAAAAAATTACCAACACAAAGACGAAAAAATAACAAAACAAGACAACAAAGCAACTACAACAAGTAAAATAAAAGATCTTTGCTATGTAATTGAAAAAAAGCTTTAAATAGCAGCATCTTGTATTCATTTTAGAGTAAAACATTGAGAAGATCTAAAAAAAATCTGACCAACCGACCGACCCTGATATTTTTTCTCCGTTACGCCAAACAAACATATTTTTTATGCCTAAACGTATAAAATTTTGAACTTGCCTGCTGTCCGACATAATCGGCCCTATAGAGAAGCCTGATTTTGAATGTGATTTTATACATGGCGTGGTATACATTTTCCTGGAAATGTCCTCATGTCTCTTTAAATGGAAGAGCATGCCTTTTCACTTTTGAATAAAATGTTTAAAAAAGCCAAAAAGCTTTTAAAAATTACATTTAGACCTACTTGTACAAACGGGCTATTTAACATTGGGATCATCAATTTTAATTTTAATCATAATTTCAAGACATAGGGGCCTAGCTCCGCTACATCGAAACCACATTCATCATCATCATCATTCGGGGCGGGGTATACAATTTGGTTGAGGTGCATACATGTGCAGACATAGAACTCGGGCATAAAAAAAACGGGTGCGAGTAAAAAGCAGTGGATTGGTTTAGAAAATGGGCATTTGCTTCAACCGAGATGGCATTTCAATAAGAATGTTCTCACTTTGAGTGAGTTTATTTATCAAAATCTCAAACTGAGAAAAATTGTGTGTATCATATGGAAATGTGGTCTTATTGTTTAAAAAGGGTATAGAGAGGGTTGAAATCATGTCAAGCTAGCCCAAACTTGCAATATAGAAAATCACAAATATATTTTTATAGGGAACACTCTTATTGAAATGCCGTCTCGCTTGAAGCAATTATTAGCCCGTTCTCCTTTTCCGATATATACATTAAAAAATAAGACTTTAATATCAGGGGGAATCGAATAATTGAGATTTGTAAAAAAAAATAATTATAATACTGGATTGACGTATTATACATAGCTGCGTGTCTGATATGAGACGGGCAGGGAAGGAGTACGACTGCGTGAAGGGCTAAACTTAGTAACCGGGCAGATTCCACACCACTCAATAGGTCTGGTCTCCAGGCGCGGATCCAGGGAGGGGGAAGAGGGGCGCGCGCCCCCGGTAATTCTGCAAATTCTTGCAAAATCAGACCATTTTGAGCTATTTTGGACCAGTTACAGCCTTACAGCCCCCCGGTAATTTTGACATTTTTCAAATCCTGGATCCGCCATTGCTGGCACCCTCTGGCCGAAAAGTGTTTGGGAAAAAGGTAAACAAAAAGTGACAGGTCTAAGTTAAAATTGAAAAATAGTAGAAACTGGAACTTCCTGGGCCATTTTGTGTTAGAAATTATTTTAAAGATACAAATCAGCACAATATCAAGACAAAAAATTGTGTGAGGCTTACTACTGAGTAATTACAGTACTAATTTTACACCCACCCCATTGGAATATTTTGACTAGAAGCCACATCAGTTTCAGAGGGGATCGGAACCACTGATCTTTACACAGATCAGTGATCGGAACTCATCGTTGTCTTCATGCTTCAGTAGCTCGAAAAATCCGTGGTCAACTTATGGATTCTTCTTGCTGAATGGGATGCAGAGGTCTAGCAGTCCGGGGTAATGCATTATTTAAGCGACTGAGTCGACTGAGAAATTTACGTTTTAATTAGGGCCATTTTGTACATAAACCAATGGCAATTTATTCGGTGGTGTGCAACCGGCAGAACACCTTGTAATAAGGCGATTGAGGGCAAAATATGTTAGTTTATATGTAGCCAGTTCGCATATTTTTAAAAACAATTTTGGCTTATTGACATCCACCGTATAAAAGGTTGCAGATGGAATGGTCTTTACCCCAAAACCCTATCTGTAAAGTTTCGCGCCGATATTTCAATCCATTTTGATGTGAGAGTTACAAACGTGATTTTGTAAGCCCATTCAAGCCCCATATAAAATTAATATATTGGTCGACCAAAATGTGGTAGATTTTCGCTCATAACTTCCAAACCACACATCAATTTAGCTCTAAGATTTCACAGGGTAAACAGGTAAATGAGAAAAATAGCTTTTCTACCAAACTCTGGGGCTTCTGGGGACGAGGCTATTAGCGATCGGACCATGGCCCTTTAATTTTAACACCATGGGTGTTAATTTTAACTCCCTCCTGGAATCAATGCGGGACCGCACCCACTGGTGTTAGATTTGTACCATTTCGGTGTTAAATACCACAATGCTATACATCAACACAAATTTTGGTGTTGTGTATGATATGACACTGATTGGTGTTAAATGTTGATTTTAATTATTTTTTAACACTGTCGGTGCTAAATTTACAAGGATTGTGTTAATTTAACTCTCCCCTGGAATCAATACGGGACTGCACCCTCTGGTGTTAATTAACACAAAACTTTGGTGTTAACATTTATATTTGTAACGTCTGATATTTTAATAGATTTTTTTTTTAAATTTGCAATTTGTTATTGTTTGCATCTATTGTATGCTGACCTCTAATATTTCACAAGCAGATCATACAAATGCATAATTAAAATTGTGCAGCAACACCGAGCAGTGTTGAATCATAAATTTCAACACCAGAACTAACACCGATAAGCTTGACACCGACTTAAAATGTTAAAATCCCAGCTTTTGCAGTGTCACCGGTGGTGCGTCGAAATTTGGTAACGCTCAAACTATAGTAGTTTTTTTTTTAAATAGAAAAGGTTAATATGAGGTTAATAGGAGACGGTGTGATCATGGAACTGTCAACATTAAGCATATAAAAAGGACATCCACCATATGAAAAGTTATAGGGCTTCTCTGTAATTCTCTGTACCTACATGTATTATGTCGCTCAAGTTGACGTTCGTCGCATTTTAACACTTAAAAGCGGGGTCCATTATCCATGGTCTCCCCCCCAACCACTTTCCCGGTGGAATTTTAGCACGAAATTTATACCACATGTGAAGGGTCATAAGACAACCCCAATCAGCAATACCAATTGAAATTTAAGATTAGGGATGCATTAGGGGCAAAATATTGTTTTCAAAACACGCGAAAATAGGGCGAATTGATGGAAAATTCCGACGAACCTTGCACTTACATCAAACTTTTTGACACTTATTTTATGTTGATATCTACTCTAGAAGACCCAAATCACGTATATAGTACTAGTATATATTTAACACAACACTTGCAGTTTCAGGCAATCCTGTATTTTTTATGGGTGTTGCAAAATACACGTCATTTCCCTTTGTACATGCAGTTATAATGGTTTAGCAAAGTACAATTGTTTGTTTTCAGCACATAAAGGGTTATGTTTAAAAATTTTAAAAATCAGACTATTGCAAACAATAGTCTGCGGGACGGACCCCCCCTTAAATGTTAATTTGAATGGAAAAGAGCTAATTTGCAACATGTGCCAGGTGATCGCGAAACCAGGTAAGACTTTTGTTTGGAGAGCCGCCTTGTTACTATAATGTGATTAAATTTTGGCAAGGCAAAATCACCCTCCCCGGTATGTTTGCATGAATCCAAGTGTGGAAAATATTGGATCCATATTAGATGATGTGGAAATGCTAAATTAGATTGATTTAAATTAGACCAATATTTATTGGTCTTGCTATGGGTTTAAAAAAAGTTTTTGCAACTCATAGCTCGACCAATAAATATGGGCTCAAACAATCCAATTTTTGTACAACCCGGGCACAACCTCTTTAAGTCTCAGTTTTAGATATCAACATCCCATGGAGTGTGGCATGATCTGAACTAGGCGGTGGTGCCCAAGAAATCCCAAATTTAGACCTCACCATTGGTTTACACAGGGGGTTTACACGTAAAAGCAAAATCTTGACGATTTTTTTTTTCTTTTTTTGTCAAGAAATATTTTCTTATTTCAAAACCGTTGCAGCTGAAGGGTTATTTCTAAATATTTATATATGAATAACGGGCGAGGACGAGGTTATATGTGAACTATGCTCACACCCGTGACCTGTGACATGTGAAAGTTATAGTCCGCCAGGAGCTACAGTTCGGGCTCCATAGACGACAACGGAATAAAGCGTGAAACTAATGTTGCGTGAAAAGTCAACTGAATCGAGTGCCCTATTTTTTTCCTTTCTGTATGTTTTATTCCCTGTACTTAATGGGTCTGGTGGTAAAGAGAAACATACAAAACGCACCCTCCCCCACAACAGTGGCTTGGATACAATTAAAAATACAGTGAAGGAATGAAGAAAAACAACAACCACACGCATATGGAACGATAGTTGTCCAAAAATTCGATAAACCCAGTTTATCGACGATAAACTAGGTTTTTCGCCGATTATCCTAGATTATCGAATTGATAATCCTAGTTTTTCAACAACAACCCCTAATATCGGTTGATAAACCGAATTTTATAAACCTACTATATAGAATTGAAACACTAGGTTTATCGAATCGAAAACTATTTTATCTAATAGTCGAAAAACTAGGTTTTAATCAAAAACCGACGATATCGAGTGATAAACCAAGATTTTCGTAACGTATTGTAGTTTTTTTATAAACAGGCATGTTTTCGATTTGAAAACTAGATTTTCATTCCGAATAAACCAGGATTATCAATTTGATAATCCCTTTTTTATCAGACCCTGAATGACCGATACCACAGGTTTTTTGATAAACCTAGTTTTTCGATTTGATTATCTGGTTTTATCAAATTTATAAACCTAGTTTTTCGATTTGATTACCCTGGTTTATCGAATTTGACTGATAAACCTAGTTTTTCGATGATTATCCTGTTTTTTGAATTTATAAACCTATTTTTCGATTTGATTATCCTGGTTTATCGAATTTTACTGATAACCAGTTTTCGATTTGATTAGATCTGGTTTATCAAACCCTGAATATCGACCGATATCATTAGTTTTTTGAGAACCCTGGTTCTTTTCGATTTGATAAATAGATTTTCCAATTCGATAAACCAGGATACAAATTTGATAAACCTGGTTTTCAAACCCGAATATCGACCGATATCATGGGTTTTTGATAAACCTAGTTTTTCGCTTTGATATCCTAGATTTTAAATCATAAACTCAGATTATCAAATTTTGATTAACTGGTTTTTCAAAACCCTGATAGCGACCGATTCATTTTTTTTTTTGAATAAACCTAGTTTTTTTTCGTTGACACCTATTTTTTCAATTCGATAAGTAGGTTTTATCAACTTTCGGTTGATAAACTAGTTTTCACCGATATTAGGGGTTTTGTTGAAACAACTAGTTTTATCAATTCCATAATCTGGATATCGGCGAAACACCTAGTTTATCGTCTATACACCTAGGTTTATCGAATTTTTTGGACACGATCGTTCCATACACGCACACATACAACACAAAACACATCCCACAAAAACAGGCAATGACGAACAGCATCAACAGGAACAACAACAAAATTGCTCAAACCATGGCACTCTCAGAGAACTAACAAAACAGAGACATTAATTTGAGCTTCAGATTAATTTTCCATTCTTAAAGTGGCTCCGTAACAATTCTCTTCAATCTTGATTTAACTTAACCAAATTTTGAAAAAGCTTGGAAACTGAGAGGGATATTGAAATTTGCACTATGTATGTATATTTTAAACAGAGAAATAATAAATCCCTAATACCAAACATGAAATCGAATTTAAAATTCAAACTTACCAGTTTTTTATTGATCAATGTACAAAGATTTTCCATAACTTTTCTGAGACACTGTACTAAAAAAAAAGGTTTTCTTGATTTAGGACGAACATTTTTATTCCACCAATTGATCTTTGATAAATGAAAATCAATCAAACCTAACAAATTTTTAATCATTTTCTATCAACTACAGTTAGGTATTTAATAGTAATGTGGAGCCGCAGATTCCTTAAAGCGACCTAAGGGCATAAAAAATATGCAGACATAATGAAAGGACTCTTACTGAAATCACTTCCACAAGTTTGAAAACATTGTGGATGTTACATTTCTGTAAACACAGTAAAAACAGAGAGTTCCAGGGAATTTGGCAGTTCGTGGCAATTTCCTGAACGAGAAAACCAAGGTGGTGGTGACATCCCTGACAGAATTTACAGTGTATCTAGCATTTTTGGTGACCACAATTCAAAGCATTTCAGACCAGGATTCAGGCATTGTACTTTAGCTTGTAGTAAGATATTGATCTGGCATTGAAAGATGGATTTAGCGGGATTAGATCATATACAATAGCAATGGGTCTGTGAGCTGATGACCGCATGCTTTTCAGTTTGGTAAATGCGGCAGTATGTCACAATCCTTGTTCCAGAAATTGCCACTATCTGCCACCTCCCCCTCTGGAACGTTTCCGTTTTTACTGTTTTTACCGAATGTAAACATCAAATTGTTTTCAAACTTGTGGAAGGATTTCAGTAAGGGTCCTTTTTTTTTTCATTAATGTCTGAAATATTTTTTATCCCGGTATGTCGCTTTAAAGATATTGGTACGGAGTGGATTTGAATAAAACGCCGACTCATTGACTTCACGCATTAAAATACTCGGATCAAGACATGCTTACCCAAACAATTAGCCTTGCCCCCCATCCTATGTGCCCTATTCTTTTACCATTGTATAGCCGGACGAGAGCACAGCGGACTAGACTTCCTTCTTACCACCTGCTCAGACTCAAAGCGACCAATATTATTTACACATGGCTTAGAAAAAATCACGTTTTAGCTCTCACATCAAATGGATTGAAATATCGGCGTGAAATATCGGCGCGATGGGGTTTACGGTGAATGCTATAAACCTGAAATTAATATACTGAAAAAGCGGGTCCTCCCCCTTTAATGAATAAGTACTGTTGTTAAATTACACATTTTACCCAGTAAAATAGTTATAAATGTTATAATAACGTCATTTTACAATAACACACACATTTAGGAACCTAACACAGAAGCTACAAATAATTGCCAATTATAATAACCCTCGGGGTACTCAACACAATTACCATACGCGGTCGGGCATGCCGCAAACATCGGTCTCATTTTCAAGCGTCCTGCATGGTATATCAATGAACCCCTTTTTTTCATGCCAAGTTTGGTATAGCATGGGATCAGGTTTTTTTTTCTCTAAAATTCTCAATTTGTTTCCCCCCCCCACCGGGCAAATTAGTCAATTTTTTCAATCCCCGGGACGCCAAAATTGTGCTGAAAATTGTTGAAAATTAGATCAATTTCCCAATCTGAAGCCAAAATATAAATTTTATAAAAAGCCAAAATTTTGAGATACTGCAAATTGGGGTTAAATTTGGCGCAAAAATTTCATCTCTCTGTATAGCTTGGTGGGTTCCCTTTTTGACAAAAATTGTCACCGATACTATGTGCCCTACTTCCAGACTCTCTGAGGCACGTCCCTACCCAAACCAAACTTGAGAAACCCCTGGATAACAACACACTCATTGAGAATATCATTTTCTTTTGGTAAATTATAAGCATGTTAAAAATCCCTAACTCCAATGTTTTAATTTAATCCTACATACATACGTGGTAATCACCATACCTAAGTTATTAATCCCTAGCTAGTTATTATCCAATGGGTTCTTTTAAGACCACAAAGGTTTTTGTTGTTTAAACATTTACGATATGAACCATGAACTGTAGAGGCGCTTCAATTAAATGTCAAAATGGCTTTAACAACTACCATACGAGAAAATAGAATCAACGGTCTAAATAGATTTATTGTTGCTTTGTCCTTTTACACACACAAAAAAAAATCAATTTGCAATCGGCGTCATAGAAAAGGATATATAATAATACATATATTACATTACTAGCAATGCAATTTTAGTTTATATTATAAGTACATTGTAGTTGAATGCACACCACCATACCATATAACTATAAGGCTACTATAAATGAAACGGGTCACTTTCCATGCCGACACATTAACGGCGTTCCAAGGATATCCCCAAAATTGGAGGGGGATTTGACATCACCCAGAGGGTAGGTGTGAGCACGTTATTATGAACACTCTTATATTAAAAATAAAAATATCAGTCCAAATGTTGTGGCGTTGCATCCAAGCATTCCCTTGATACGCCCTAAGCATTTCAAAATGTTCAATAGAAATAAGCTCTATAGTCTTAAAGGTTGCTGACGCAGAGATTTCTGAATATACTTTTTAATATAGTATTAAAAAATATTCACCTAGAACTAAAGATAGCACCTAGAACGCTCAATTCCAAAGTTTTGATATGAATCGTATTTTCGTTTTGATGTGCATAACATTTAATTATATCACATGCCATAGATACTGTGGATAACAAATTTCCGGATCCGTAATTTTTAAACAATATGTTGATTTCTTATATGAAGGACTTCGATTTGAGCATATGCTATTTCACACAGTGATTAGTATATGGACAAGCATTAGTACATGCCAAAAACACAATTTGTTTGAAATTGAGGGAGCCCGCACAGAAATCTCTGAGTCAGCCTTTTAACGTGCCACATTCACTTTCAATTGAACGGTCTTTTTTTAATAAATGTGTAATTAGTGTTATTGCATTTATTTCAAATATCGCACTATTTTTTTCTTACAATGTTTATTATAATAAGTTCATATTCGTTGTGTCATTTATAATATTTTTTGCTGAACGCAGCTTTTCAGCTCCTGGATTCATGGTTGACCGTTGCTGAATCATCACGATGAACCCAATCAATTAGCACGCTAGTATTCATATACCGCTAGTCCCTCTACTGAACTTGAAAGACGTAAGAGCCAGTGATTGAATACGCTGAGGCTATATCGACTGCAGGGGAAGCAAGCCTAGAACCAAACACACACACCGCATACCCAGCTTGGGAAATGAGCAGACGCTCCAATTCAATTGTACGTGGAGTAGCTACATGAGTCAATGTCTCATACCCCTTGATAGGTTGCCATTGTTATTTTGAAGTGGCAGCGTACTATCACAACGATGCTGCATTTTGCGCTTGGCTAAACATCCCTGTGTGTATGTGCATACAGCTCATAGCTCCAACTATGGTTTGTACACGCAATGTGCACGCAATGAACAGAGACATCATTTACACGATATTATCCGGTATTACCTTTTACAAGATTGCTAATATTAGTAAATATTGTCAACATAAATTTCACATAGGAAGTAACATGAGAATTATTTCTTTGGTACAAAAATGGTGAATTTTCTAATTTACTATAGGAGCCACTGACTAACTTCAGCCTAAAGTTTATGAAAATAACCTTTTTTAGATTTTAAGGTATTTCTGTATATAGACCAATACAAGTAAGAATCTTTTCATGAAATCATCTACATATGACACAATATATCAGGCGCGGATCCAGGAGGTGGGGGGCGGAGGGGGCGCCTCCTCGGTAATTCTGCCAATTCTTGCAAAATCACCTCTTTTGAGCTTTTGGACTGTTTACAGCGTGCCGCCCCCGTTAATTTTTGACGTTTTTCAAATCCTGGATCCGCCCCTGATTATGGATGCCGCCAGAATCAATCGGTTGTCAATATATTCCGAGTGGTTATTTCTCTTTTAGCCTGTTTGGTTTTCTTATTTGTTAACTTTTTGAATCGTATTTATTTTTATTTTTTACTTTTTCATGTTCATATACCCCACTATCAATAATACATGACAAACAATGCCATGGCGATATCTTGGTGATCAGAACGACTTTTACAATCTAGGAAGTTCGGTGCGGAGAATTTTCCCAGAGAAATGATATTGAGAACATTTCACGAACACTAATTCCCATACTTGCGCTATTTATTCATGTTCGTTATGATGCTAAACCGTGGTAACCTCTGAACTTGAATGATCAGTCGAAGCAAATAATTTGTTGAAACGCGAATTTAAAAATAATAACATCTGGTTGTCAAATTTCTTATTTATAGTTTGCGGCATATACATTATTTCGACAGCGAGTTGTTTTTACTGTACAATGAAACAAAATGAAGTGATTATGATGTGAAAAAAGTAAACATAAAATCCTTATTGCCGAAACAATCGATTTAATGTATTATTTTCAACTTGCGTCCTATTTTTAACCGTTTGAACTGCATCCTAAGACCTTTTCGTTTGTTTGTGTGTTGTTCTAACTAATCTGTGTTTCGTTATATTATGTTCTACACCCAATCAGGTGTAATATAAAGAGAATTTTGCTATACATCGAGATATCCCCTGAATTTCCCTCGGGATTAAAATAACCCTCCAAGGTCATATAAGTGATGATTGCAATGGGGCCGTGATCACGCCGCATCTGTACCAATACCCATACTACTAGCGCGACTCTATTATCTGAGGAGATGTTTGCCTTGTGGTTTTCAACAAGTATTCTTTATTTTGGCAACATGAATTCATTAGGGACGGGCACGGGGTTATCTTCCTGGGGACCAATCAGACATCAGTTCAAAAGTTTGCGAACTTTTCGTTCCAGAACGTTGATTAGCAATTTGGTGAGTACATCACTCGGTAAGACAATAAAGCCAATTCGGGGGAGGACTAATAGTAGAATGGCGCTGGCACCGTGCGGCGGCTGGCAAATGAAACGCCAAATAATTCAAATTTGCAACATTGGAATTTCTGTTCTTTTAAACAAGGGTTTCTTTTGTGGTTATTTCAGTGATTTAATTACTTCAACACCAACACTAAACAAAAGACTATCTCTCAAGAAAAATAGGTATGTGGACAAGCAAGGTTACACGCAAAAATAAAATAGAATCATATTTAAGTTATCACTCATGTTATTGAGTGAAGATACACTGAAAACAAAAGCTGACTAAAAGACAATTAGTTCAGATGATATACCCATTTGACTAACCTATTACTCGATTTTACTTTACCCCACAAGTGCTTGTTTGGTAAGTTAGGCGGTAATAGCCTACTACTTTGTTTTACGTGTATTTCTTCTTCTTCATTTTCTTCTTTCTTTCTTCGGACAATTGGCTCTCTCTTCCACATACTTGACGGATTTAAACCAAAATTGGTCAGAAGTATGGGATTGTTAAACGGTTCAAAAGTGTTGTGCTTTGGTTTGGGGCAAAGGTCACGTAGGGATACACAGGGTCAAAGTTATTTACTGGTGTATTAAAATTTAACACAAGGTCAAATAGAAAATCTGTTAGCCCATCTTATAGACCTTGATGAGAGTCAATAAGTCAATAATCGACTTCATCACTTGGACCCATGGTTTAGGGGTCAAAGGTTCAAAAATACTTCAAAGTACGTTACACTTAAATCACTACTCCTCCTACAGATTAAGTAACCTGATCGTTTGTAGTCATGCCTATGAATTAGCTTGAGCCCTTTACAAAAGTTATCCGCTAAAGGATGTCAATATGGGGTAATCTGAGGTCACAGGGTAAAACATATTTACTGGGTTGTGAAAATTTAACACAAGGTCATATAGAAAATCTGTTTAGCTCATCTAATAAGGAAAGCTGATGAGAGGTCATAAAAGTCAATCATGATCATCCCCTGACCATGGTTTGGGGTCAAAGGTCAAAATACTTCGAATTACGTACACTTCAAATCACTACTTCCTCCTACAGATTAAGTAACCTGATCGTGTGAGTCATGCATATGAATTGCTTGTGCCCCTTTACAAAAGTTAACGGTCAAGATGTCAATAGGGGGTCATCTGATGAGGTCACAGGGGTCAAACATATTACTGTGTGAAAATTTAAAACAAGGTCAAATAGAGAATGTTTAGCTCATCTCATAGGAGCTGAAGAGAGGGTCAATTAAAAGTCATCATGGAATATCCACGTGACCCATGTTTAGGGGTCAAAGGTCATAACATACTTCAAATTACGTTACACTTCAAATCAATACTACCGCCTACAGATAAGTAACCTGATCGTGTGAGTCATCCATATGAATTAGCCTTGAATCCCTTTACAAAAGTTATGTGCGTCAAGAGGTCAATATGGGGTCATCTGAGGGCAGGGAATCAAAAATATTTACTGTGTGTAAAATTTAAAACAAAGGCAAATGAGAAAAATCTGTTTTAGAATCATTCTCATAGGAGCTGAGGATTGAGTCAATAAAAGTCAATCATGACTTTAATCACCTTTGAAACCATTTAGGGGTCAAAAGGTCAATAATGACTTCAAGTTATGTTACACTTCAAATCCAATACCCTTCCTACAGATTAAGCAACCTGATTGAGTGAGTACGCACCACATGCAGTGACCCGTAAGTATGACGGCTTGAGACCCTTACAAAAGTTATGGGTCAAGAGGTCAATATGGGGTCATCTGAGGTCCACAGGGATCAAAACATATTTACTTGTGTGTAAACTTTAAAACACCGTCAAATAAAAAATCTGTTTAGCTTCATCTCATAGGAGCTGATGAGTAGTTCAATAAAAGTCAATCATGACTTCATCACGTGACCCATGGTTTGGGGGTCACAGGTCAAAATACTTCAAGTTATGTTACACTTCAAATCACTACCCTTTCTACAGATTGAATCACCCTGATGTGTGAGTCATGCAATGAATTAAGCTTGATACCTTTACCAAATTTCTGTTCAAGAGGTCAATATGGGTTCATGTGAGGTCACAGGGGGCAAACATATTTAACTGTGTAATAAAATTCAAAATTAGGTCACATAGAAATCCTGTTTAGCCCATCTTATAGAACTTGATGAAACAGTTCAGTAAAAGTCCAATTAATGACGTTATCACTGACCCATGGTTTAGTGGTCAAAGGTCAAAATACTTCAAATTAGGTTACATTTCAAAGCACCACTCCTACAGATGTAAAGATCGTATGACTTATGCATTAATTGACTTGAGGAATTTACAAAAGTAATGGGCAGAGAGGTCATCTGGGGTCATCTAGGTTTATTCTTCCCCGCCTAACGTTACGGGCTCTTGCAAAGAGCACTAAGGCTCAGTTATTATTTCATTCATTTTGCACTTACCTTATTCTCATACATCTATAATATGACAACATATATATAAGAACTATTACATCTTATTTTTTTCCAACAAGATTCGAACCAATGGACCTTTGAATACAAATAATATCCACGCATCATGGAGCTAATTTATTGAGAAAACCTATGATTATTGCGATGACTATGTTTTTTTAAGAAAGAAACCCCTATTTTTCAACTAATAAATTGCGTTTATCATTATAGCTCAAAGAGTGTTTAAAACAGTAATACTCATTAACATACTCCAAAATTGACTACCTTATTGCACTCATATTATACTCATACAAGTAATTGTTGAAACCCAAGTAAAGTGTGTTTTAAGGGATAACCCGTAATGGGGTAACCGGCGATGCTTGCGTAGGCCCTACTGCCCCCAACATCTTCAACAATTATGGCAGTGTGTGTTGTATATCTTATTGTTATATAAGGTTCGTTTATCGGGGAAGGTCATAAGGTTTATTATTCCGAATGTGCATTAATCCGAAGGTCGGTTCAGCCGAAAAAAGTAAGATTCGTTTTATTATTCCGAAAATAGATAGTGTTGGTTATTTGAAACGTTCGGTTATTTTCCGAGAAGATACCTTTTAATTTTCAATAAGGTTCTTGTATCGAAAATGAATATTATGCTTCGTTAATTTCGAAAAAAAATAAGTTTCTAAGGTTAATCGTCTCGTCAGTGTATAGAACATTGGCCTAATATAAAACAGATAAAAAGTTTTTATAAAGCCGAAAACGCCGGGTAGGTATAATTCTTTGTTTCGAAAAGAACCGCTTCCCACCGAAACAGGAATAAGCTGTAGAAGAGTCACAGTCTGCTGGCGATGCTCCAACAATTCGACTCCGCCTCAAACGACTTTGCGCCCGTTTCATGTGGTTTAAAAATAGTAGCCCCCATCTTCAGTATTTTTTATTTTTTTTGGTGTTGAATTAAGTTGTCATAGGGATTGAGCCTAAATAATTTTCAAATGTGTTTTAATTTTTGGTGAAAACTGAAATTTTCACGTCTTTTCTTTCGTTTTTCACTAATATAAAGAACACTGAAAAACACGAAAAACATTTAAAAAATGAATAGGATATTGGAAAAAACGTCTGCAAGTTTTATTCTTATAATTTAGGTCTACACACCAGAATTAAATTTCGAATATTATACATGTAAGTTACTTTTACATTTTTTAATTTTACTAAAGTTCATTACATTTGTTGTTTAGTTGATTTAATTTGATTCCAACACGATTGTGGGTGATTGTTACAGTTTAGGTAATACAATTATAGTAGATTTCAAATTAAGTGAGACTTCTTGCATATTTCGATGGGTGTATGAATATGGGGTTCATCCCCGGCCAGTCGAGACTATAAGCCTTTGTTGCCATTTACAAAAACATATTGTGTCTATGGAACAGATTTACGTACATACTCGGCTTACTGGAAACTGATGCATTCAATTACTTGAGTTCTACAAATTATCTTTTAATTACAGAAGGACTTATGTCATGGTTGGCCGGATTTCAAATCCCTTTGCGCTAATCTCTTAATACACGGTTGCCCCATTTTGATGGCCAATAAAACTTAGATATTTTATGTGTGCATTGAAATAAAAATGTATTATACTCTCCAATGCTTTGATAAGGAATGAGATTTGGCAGTGTCAATGGCACGTTATGTGCAAATAACAACGTTTAATGAATAATTGCTCGTGTTTTTCATCCTGATACTGTCAATAGCCCTTCAATTCAAACATCCAAGCTATCTTAGAGATGTGAATAATGAATTTAGGTCATACATTTATTTACTAGCTATATAACTCTAGCATATGGAGCCACCATAAACTGTTTCTACCTGTGGCCATTACAAAAGTTCCTCTTACCTCTCCGGGTGATGGACAGAACTAATCCTTTTAATGAGGTCTCACTTATTTTGAAATCTACTTTAATACATTACAAGTATATCACACCAAATGATTCGTCTCATCATATCAGAAAATGTATAGTTTGGGCATATCTGTGATGTTTCAGTTACCGTGATTATAGGTGAAGTTTTTAGGAAAGAGACGAGTAATAATTGTCTATTCCCAGACAAAACAAAAAACAAATTTACAATCGTTAAGGTTTAGTGGAGGGCTAGAACCAGGTCCAAACATTATGCGTTTACCCCTCAACTACAGAAAAGGTTTGACAACCTTTGGTAGTTATATGGACCCTCTATATCAACTCTAGGTAGGTAGTACTCTCAAATTGTGTGTCACTTTTTCAATAGGGCCAATTTAAGTTTACAAAGAAGGGTCAACTTTTAAAATGCCCCAAGCAGTTTGAATGTATTCCATTTGTCCTTCTAGCTATGTCATAAGGATTCCAAAAATGTATAGTTTGTACCATCTATGACCAATGGTTTTGGAGTTCTAGGGTAAATGGCTAAAATGGGAAAAAAGGTCAATTTCTATTTGTACAGGGGTCAAAAATCGTAAGTTGCGCTCCAACTTTGTTGAAAATGAATAGAATGGATTCATCTAGCTTACTTTGATCAAAATAAGGAATATTTGTACCATCGGCAATCATAGTTAACCACGTATGGGACAAAATAGTCATAGGTCAACATACCCAATTGGTGTTGACCTTCTGTGACCCTTATCTCCGTAAGTAAGCATTTAACATAATCCAAACTATACGCTTTATGAGTCCTCTTTACCTCAGACCTAACTTGGAATATTAAAATATAATCAGATAAACTTTTTATATTTGACTCCCTGTACAATAGAGAATTGACCTTGTTTACCATTTTTACCTTATAACGCCAAAACCAATGTCCGTAGGTGGTACAAACTATACATTTTTTTTTGAATCCCCCCTTATGATTAGATGGACAATATGGCTGACATGTTAAAAACATGATTGGGGGCATTTTAAAAGTTTGACCCCTGTGTAAACTTAATTGGCCCCTATTGAAAAAGTGATACCACAATTTGAAATTGAGAGTACTACCTCCCCTAGCATTGATGTATAGGGTCCATACGAAATACCAAAGTGTCAACCGTTTCCCTGTAGTGGGAGGTAAACGAACGCCTTAAATACGGCCCCTAATGATATTCTCCCTCCTCTATTCACTTTAAACCGATTTTACCATGGCAAACCTATAAACTAAACAATAAGGCACTATTTCCTGGAAGCGGGGTCCTTTTTTATTCGGAATCAATCCTTTGACGTTTTCCCCATTGTCTTACAGTCCCAGCAGCACTTTTAATAGCATTAGAATAGTACTCTCTTTTAGCTTCTTTCATCAACATATTATCTTTATTTCTATAAGTTCCTTTTCTCAGTGACAATACAGCCACTACAATTTATTTCTTATTTATATTTATTTATTTATTTTTGTGTGATGATAAATCCTTTCGTGCATATCATATATTGTCAAAGTATCATAATATCATTGCGATTTTCAAGCCACGGATACACACTCTGTTTAAAGCGGCACTGGCACATTTTCACAAAATATGAAATTTCTTCAATTTGCTCTCAAATGATAGTCTAGGCCATTGGAAGAACAAAGATATATTTTACACATAAAAATAACATACCCCAAAACAGATAGGGACATTGATATGAGGATAAAGACATCCAGGTAATTTGTAGGCCAACTTTTAAGTTTTCCATAACTTTAATCAACAAATGTGTATATTACATGAATAATTTTGACTCGTACTCACTGATATTAAAACCACAAAGGTTATAGACCGATCAAACAGTGTGCATAGCGTGGGAAACATGCATACGGCGTGCGTGTTCTTGTGTTAAACGCCATTTTCGTCGTCCGGCGACGCTAAATTATAAAATCGTTCTGTTTACCCATAAAGAAGCTGATTTGGTCTTAATCATTTAGGGTGAGGGTTTTGTATATAAAAGCCTTACAACCATGCAAAAATATCGATTTTGAAAAATCTTGAGGGCGCACTATTTTTAAAATGTGCCAGTGTCTCTTTAAATCTGACCGCATTCTTAATGGTGCATGAACATCACAATTTACAAAAATAGCAGTGAATTTGTCAATAAAACACCATCAGGCTGAGGTAACGGGAAAAGAATCGTTAATCTCCCAATAAACACAATTAAAGAGGATGACCCGATTGAAGTATATTAAAGGCCGACTCAGAGATTTTCTGAGGAGGGCGCCCTCAATTTCCAAAAAAATCGTGTTTTTTGCATGTACATAATGCTTGTCCATATACTAATCACTGTGTGAATTTGCTAAGCTTAAATCGAATTCCTTCATATAGAAAATCACAACTTTGTTATAAAATTCCGGATCCGGAATTTTTGTTATACACAGTATCCTATGGGGCGTAATACTACACATAAATGTTTACTGCATCAAAACGAAAAATCTGATTCATCTCAAATTTCGGATTTGTGCATTTTAGGTTGTAATCTTTACTTCTAGTTGACTATTTTTCATTATTACACAAAAAAATAATATTTCGAAATCTCTGAGTCAGACTTTAAGTTTTCATCTTGATAGAATGGCATTCACCCCAAAACCCCATCTGTAAAGTTTCGCGCCGATATTTCATCCGTTTTGATGTGACGGACCGGACGACGGGCGAAAAACGTGATGGAAGCCCATACTGCTGTGCATGTAAAATTGGTCGCCCAAAATGGGGCCGACATTTTGCTCATAACTTCCAAACCAAACATCCTTTAGCCCTAAGATTTCACAGGGTAAATGAGAAAAACAGTAGACTGTTAGAAATTTCCGTAAATTAAGAAAACAGATTTTCCGTAAATACGGAAATATTTCAAAAATTTCCGGCAGCAAAATTTACGGACTTTTTTTCGTTCCGTAATTTTGAATTACGGAAAATTATGTTAAAATACACATTTTCCCCATAATATGAGACAAATATCTGTAAAATTACTGTCAAAGCTCCGTTAATTGACAGAAATTCTGTAAATTTACCCTAAAAAGTCTGGAAATTCTGCTGCCAGAAATTTCCGTAAATTTATACGGCCACTTTTCTAACAGTGAGCTTTCTTATGATAACAAAAGTTTGACCCCTTCCGGTAAAATCTGGGGTTCTGGGGTCGCGGACTATAGCGATCGGACATGGACCTTTAGATAATTGGGCAAATCATCAATATTCAGAAACATGCTATCCTACAAACTTCTAATCATTTCTAGTAGTAGTCGTAGTAAATCCAAAGTTTTAAGTCCGTTTTTGTCCCCATGAACGAGGGTTGCCTGATTTTCCCAATGCTTGGAGCAATCGCCCTTACCATCTCCCTCCACTTTGCCCGATTCAGTGCAACTTCCATCCTCAACCCAACCCTCCTACTCTCCTAGCTTCTCCTCCTATCCTCCACTTGCTTCTTCCGTGTCTTCTTTGGTCGTCCCCTCCTCCTCGAACTACCCACCCTGAACTTCTTAAAATATGCTCATAATTCATCCTAAGCATGTGCCCATACCAACGTACACCATTCGCCTTCGTCAACAGGTCCACCGCTTCTTCTTCAGTCTATAGCTCTATCCATCAACTTCACACTACACATCGCTCTCATCATATCGCTCTCTCTGCGTCCTCAAAATTCCCATCTCATTTTCGCTCCGACACCATCTCACTCTCCCATACAGCATAACCGATCTCACACAGCTCTTATACCATTCCTTTCATCTTCAAAGGAAATCTTTTTCCGCTATATAGACTCTTTATCTCCACATTCCCTGTATAGTAGGCCTACTTTACCCAAACCTTGTCACAGCCGCCTCGCATCCACCATTTACATCATGTCCTGTCCCCAAGGTGCGAGAACTTCACTGATACCACCTCATCACACAACTTTTTTTCCCACCTGTTCCACCATCCCTCCAGCTCTTTTCTCACATCTTCTGCACACAAATCTCTTGCCAAGCTTGGGGCCACCCTCTTTTGTACATCACCCATGAATCCATTTCCCACATTTTTCACACCACATTGAATTTGCTTTTACCTCTTACCGCACATGGGTCTACCAACTTGCACGTGAGAAAAACTCATATCAGCTACCAGGCCACTCACTGACACTTCCTCCTCCACCCCACTCACCATCACTTTTGTCTTCCCAAGATTGACCTTCAGACCCTTAAACTTTTCCTTCAGTCCCTCCAATGTCTCACTCATTAAAACCAAATCATCAGCATACAACATCTGGCTTATAATTGTTTTTTTACCTTTACAATATTGCAAATACCGAGTACAGAATCTTGTAGCACGATTCGTCATGCATTATAATGCATCTGGCCTTCGCTTTTATCATTGTGTCTTTTACATAGGCCGCTTGCAGGGCGGCCTATAGTAAAAAATGAAAAATGATAAAATCCAAGTGAAAAATGATAAAGGACCAAACAAAAGTCGCCACCACTGTGAAGAAGCAAGATGAATCGTGTTAAGAATCTTGATGCACTTGATCTGCACTTCTATTCTCCGAATTTTATTCTCAAAGACCATCTCCAAATTCATTGCTTGCCCATTATACACACCACAATACCCTTTCCCTTTTGGAACCACCGCACTCACCACCGCGCCCACCCATCTAACATGTCTAACACTCGCTGACACAACTCCATCTTTCCACTCGCAATAATCATCTCAATACTGACTTCCGAAGGTCCAGCAGCCTTTCCTGTTTAAATAGAAATCTGTGTGCATCTCCCATTACCTTCACCACTTCTTCCCGACTGACTCTCTCAACTGATGACCCTTCCACCACATCAGCATCCACCTTCTGATCCCACTCATTCTCCTCATTGTCCCCGCCGAAATAAGTTCGGAAGGGGACTATAAAATGTCCTCCGTCCGTGATAAAATGTTAACCCTGGAACATTTGGCCATATTTTTGTCTAGATGAGCTAGAGTAGCCAAACTGGGGTACATGTACGAGGACACAAGCTTCTACTAACCATGTAATTCATTCCCCAGGGCAACCCCTGGCCCGGGGGTCTCACTTTTGGTTGGGTAGGGATGTGCGGCCGGGTGTTAGAACTACCCCGAAAATATATCAAAAATGTCGGATTTGCTACCCATCCTTATACTTGCTTTGGTGGAGGTTTTTGGGGCGAAGCCCCAGAAGCTGAAAGAAAACTAATTCTTAAAATGTATTTTGAGCCATTCTGGCAGCATTTCGCACTCGTGGTTTGCATGCGTTCTTCATACCTGATTGACCGTTGCAATTGGAAAATCACTTGCAACAGAAATGCAACCCTTTCATACACCAATTTGTAAGAAAAAGGGACCGATCAATATGCCAAAATCGCTAAAAATATATATATTTCTTAGAAATAAAGGTTCAACATAGAACCCTTTTTTGTCCTGTATTTTTCACCCTAAGCACTTCTATGGTTCTATAAAGAACCTTAAAAAGTTCTATGAAGAACCTTCAAAATTTAAATAGGCTAGGCCTAGGAATGTTCTTTTTGCATGTGTTCACATATATTTTGAAAGGTTAAGCAATGTGGAAGGCAGTGATGACCCTTTGGTTCTAAAATATTGGCCAAATTAAAAATAATTTCTTTCTGTCTACCAAGACCTCTGAAGTTGCTTGTTTTAGGGTTCCTATAGTTTAAGTTTCTACAAAGAACCATTTCTTGGCTACAGAACCTTTTTTTGGTTCATGAAGAACTCTAACAAATCTTCACGTCACGGGGTTATTTATAGAACCCAAAGGTTCTGTAGCCAGGAAAAGGGTTTTTGTAGAACCTTAAACTATAGGACCCTTAAATGGATGTTAAAGCACCCTTCTGATGACGGCCGTAGGTTCTTGGTATACCAGAAGAAAAAAAAAAGGGGGCATATATGAATTATTTTAGACTCAAAAGGTTTTTCAAATCGCCTTCACGTTGCTTACCTTTCAAAATATGTGACACATGCAAAGAACATTCCTAGCCCTAGATTTAAATTTTGAGGTTTCTTCAATAGAATTTTTTAAGGTTCTTGATAGAACCTTACACTGCTTAGGTGCAAAATACAGGACAAAATGTTTCTATGTTGAACCTTTATTTCTAAGAGTGCAACCCTCCCCGTACCCTCCTTCACTAAAGAACTCCCCAGGTCCCTGGGTCTGTCAGGGGTGGCGACGAAATGTCAAAAAAGGTAAAATATTGCACAAAAAAGTCAAACATTTGGCCACATCCTTTTTTTTTATATATGAGCTAGAAGATTAGATAGTAAAAACTGGGTATATATAGGGGGCATAAGCCATATACTTATAACAATGTATTTCATTCCTGTTCATTCACATGGCCATCACCTTGGTCAACATGTCATGGGGTAATGGGAAATGTCAAAGGTTGGTGGCACAAAAAGGTCAACATTTTTAGGGAATTCTTACGTGGATTTTCTACGGCAACCTCGGTCCCAGTAACATTGCAAAAATTCAACTTTAAAGCCTTCGTTTCTACATCTTAGTAATAGCATGGTAAAAAAAAATTTAGAACTTCAAATCCGTCGGGGTTAGTGGATTTAACCCCGCTGCAAAATAGTGTAATTTCCTATAACGGTCATTTAGATTTAAACTATTCGTGACCAGGCCTATCCTAAGTCAGTCATGTTGTGTGTACCGTTCGCGAAGTCGATATGCGTAGAGCGCACATCTACCGTGTTAATCTTTGAATAAGACTAATCACCTGGTTACTCCGGCATTCATGCTGTTTCTGTTGCTGTTAGGGTGGCATGTCCTACCAAGGGGGTGAAGCCCATTCAAAACCGTCGTCCCTGCTGGGCGCCTGACATTTTGAATATTGCACGGAATAATTTTAGTTTGGGTCTTTGTATACACACATAATGTCAATTCGATACAAACAATTCCCGGCAAAATATCAGTCAGTTGTTGGATGTTGGGGTGCTAGTAAATTGGAGATAGGTTAAAATTTTGTCCTACCCCATGGGCCAACACACGAAGAAATTACCGTCAGTCGTCTGATTTATACACCGGCAACCCCCTCAAGCATCTTTTTCACCTAAGCGCGCATTGCTTATGAAGAACAAGATCTCTGAGCACAATGATCCAGGTGCACTACACCTGGCCACCTCTAACCCATACATTAACTTGTATCACTACCGATTGTGTATATGAAAAGCGGCACCCCCAGTATGTGGAAGAAGCGAGGCAACCATTGCTTTCTATGGTTGGTACTCTATGTTTTTCCTTTTGTGGTCGGCAAAACATGCTAGACGATTAATTTCTAAAGATGCCGTAACGTTTTGCCTCCCCCCCCCCCCTCTATCATATAGAACTCTTTGTGTCCCACCCACCTCTTATTTCTAGAATATGCTTTTAGAGTTATTTCTTGGTGAGTTTTGTGTGATAGGAGTTTTTCATCGATGATTATGTTTGTGAGCTATTTTTTGTGAGTTATGGAGTTCGTCGATGAGTTTTTATGTATTGAGTTATTTTGTGGCGAGTTAAGGATTAGAGTCTCGTTGACAGTTGGTTTTTGGAGTTTTTTTGGTGAGTAATGGTGTATGTTCATCGACGAGTTATGTTTTAAAAAAGTTATTTTAGGGTGAGTTAAGGGGATGGATGGAGTTCGTCCAATAGTTACTCAATCTTGTGAGTTACGGATGAGTTCATCGATGAGTTATGTTTTGTTGGTATTTTTGGCGAGTTTATGGAATGGATTTCATCAACGAGTTATGTTTTTAGCGTTATTTTGAGAGTTTATATGGACTTCATTGACGAGTTGCTTTTAGAATAAATTTGGTGTATTATGGAAATTTAGGCAAAATGGTGCAAAAAGTTATTGGGTGGGTGGAAGGACATGGCATGCTTAAAGCATAACTCAAACATTTTTGTCAAGAGAGCGCCCTCAATTTTCAAATTTGAGATTTTTTTTGCACATTTGTGATGGTAATTGTCTAGAAAACGATGACTGGCGATGTAATTGCTAACAATGCTGTAATGTATTTTAAATAGGGGCGATTTTGTAATTTAAATTGGAAGCGCCCTCAATTTTAGTATATTGAGTTTGTGCACAGTTGGGATTGTATTGTCTAGAAAACTATGCCTGCGAGTGGTCTGCTACAAAATGCGTAGTTATTATAAAGAAGCGATTTTGTTAATTAGAATTGGAAATCCTTGATTTGTAATTTAATGGTGGACTGGAAACACCACATTTATGTCGTCCATGGTGAAATAGTCCCGAATAATGAACACCATCACAAAATGGCGCCTCTATTGACTTGCCTGAAACGAAGGAACAACTAATGGATGAGCCATAGACACGTACATGGCTCAATTTCCCGGCTATTTCGTATTGAAGGACGTTTCCAACATCCGATCTGAGATGTCCGTTATTTATTCTATAAACTACAAAATTTCTTATTTTGTGACATATAGAGAATGTTGGGCTCTAGCATTCACAGGTATTGTTTACTAGCCAATTACCAATGCAAGTGTGTAAAAATGCTTAAAATCTCCAAATATCCGGAAAGTAGGGGGCGCTCATCAAAAATGTGCTGGTATTACTTTAAGTAGGGAGGTTTAGTGGTGCCGAGAGTGTGATAGATACGGTATATTTTAAAATATGAACGAACCCATGCATGACATGCTAGCATGTTCCAAACCAAGATGGCGGATAATATGGCTGCCAAATTCTTGGAAATTGCTGCAAAGTTAGATATAACTGCGTTAAATTTCACAAGAGAGCACATGTCGTAAGAATTAGTGATAGACATTCCTATAAAAGGGCGATGTAAGCTTGACCTCGTTGACAAATATATGATTACCGTATGTTGTTAGCATACTTCGAAATCACGATAACAGCCTATATGGTTGCTAAAATCTATAAACATTGCCAGATAGCCCTTACGATCGCACTTTCTATTTCCTGACTTGGAAATTCTGCGTCATTTCGTTATTAAAGAACGTGATGCCGTGCGCAGTTGCCAACTTCGCAGTCAAGTTGAACGGAGAGTGCACGCTATCAATAGCCTAGAAAACAACCAACGTGCAAAATTTCTGGGAAATCGGTAAATGAGAAATACAGTAGGCCTATTTCATCTTTCTGAATATGACACGTTCAGCCTAGACAGATGAGACCTATCAAGTGCAGCAGCAATGATTGGACGATATTTACGTGACAATAGAGGTGGGCTAGAAGAAATTTGGCTAGCTGCATTTATGAACAAAAAGTACCTAATGCATGTTAGGATAGCTATAGGCCTAGGACTAGGCTAGGCCGAACACTAGGCAAGAAATGTGGAAAAAAATGTGGTGTGTTTGGCACCCTGACCAGAAACCGCTGTACAACATTAAAGCACATTTCGGGCGGATCACCGCCTATACACGCGGAAACGGCCCTATCTCAAATTGTTTCCCCAATTTTGAAAATATTGCAACTTTCCCGATACCTTCATGCGGATGAGAAAAACATTCTGGGTGTGTATCAAACGCTAGTGTGCCCCCTCTCTGACTTCTAAGAGGGAAATGAACTGTACTCTCGATAGTTACCCTCCGCGACCTTAATTTTGCACATTATCTCATTGGTGGTCGAGGTCTCAAGCGGTGGAAGAACACTGGCGGATCCAGGGGGTGTTTTTTGGGGCGCGCGCCCCCGGTAATTTGGCCAAAATCTTGTAAAATCAGCCAATTTTTTTACCATAACTACCTTCCAGCCCCCGGTAATTTTGGCATTTTTCAGGGCGTGGATCCGCCCCTGAAGAAGGAAATGGAAATTATGCACCAGTACTGGAGTATCCCCGCCTCGCAACGAGAGATTTAGCTCACTTTCTACCGGCACATAGTGCTACATTAGTAATATCTCCTCTTGGAGATTAAACTTTGAAACGTGGTTGCGGAATTGGAACTCCGTCCTACAGTGTCCAGGATATCCTGAATCGAGGAAGGAGCCTTTGTAAAATGCCCAAGAGGTGTGAGCGCGCACGTCATGGAACCTAATCCGAAAGAGCCGGCTAACCGATTGTGATATTTTTAGTGTGCGCTATAGGCCTACGGTGGAGATGTAATAGGCCTACTGTTCTATAAATGGTGTGCCAATCGAGAGATCGATTCCCTGTCTGCATCTGTATGGCAGATCAATGATTTCCTAAAACAAATCTTTCACGAGGGTTTGGGCATCCAAAGAGAAAGGTGTTACCGCACCGCGCGGCTCCAGAGATGGCACAGTTGTCGCTAATAGCCCGATTCTCGCGAATCTAAGGGCATGTTTACGGTATATCCCCTGGTTTGTTCACTCATTCTGGAGCAGGACCTGTCACTATATAGTGCCCCCGTTCTTACCATCTGAGGAAGTTGAGCCACTAGCAAAGGCTAGTCTCCTTCGTCTGTCTAGGAAAGGCATTTCTCGGGGCAGTAGCCCCTGGGCGACGCGGTTCCGAAATACATGGCTTGTCCATTGACCCATTGACGAGGCCTTCTTGCGGTGGTCCAAGGATAGCATGTCCACCTTCCACTGCCTGATTTTCTTACAAAGAAGTATAGGACTACTTATTAGCCGCACGGCGGTCGGGGAAATCTTGGTGCCCGGTTAGGGCACTAAAGTTGTACCTCAATCATACTCAAGACTCATGCAACCAATGGAGTTGAGAATCGTAAGATTGACTTCCGCCTTGCCCGAACAGCGCGGCAGTCTGTTCAGAAAGCCCCGTCTGAGTGTGCCAGGCAGTCAGGTTGAGAACGCGGATGGTACAATCTGGGATGAACGATAGGAGGACCGATTACTAGATCCCCGCACTGAGCTGGAAGCAACACATTTATGTCCCTGACTAGCAACTCTAGATTCCGTGGGAAGCAGAGCTGAGCCAACCACATGGAGGTTACCAACAGAATCAGGACGAGAACTATCGATGTCATCGCAGTGGGGGAAATGCGTAGGCAATGATCCCTGGCCAATCCGCCACCATTGCATCCCGAACCACAGACCAGGGGCCTTGGCAGAGACTGGGGCTCCTTCTCTCTCCTCCTTGTCGGGGTATGTCGCTACAGCCATGTTGTCGCATCGGATCTGGATCACTTTCTCTCTAGTCAGAGTGACTCAGTGCTTCAACGCCAGAAAGATAGGCCACACGACTCGAACACATTGATATGGTGCCGAGCTTACCCAGCTAACAATCGGACGTTTTCTGAACGTTCTAAAAACGTTCCAAGTTGGTTCTTTGGACGTTTCGTAAAAACGTTTTTTGGACGTTTTTTTTTGTGGAAGGTTTTGGACGTCCATAAAACGTTTTATTGGACGTTTTTTAAAACGTTTTTAGACGTTATAAAACCAATAAAAACCTTTTTAAAAATGTTTCTAAAACGTTATGAGAACGTCCAAAACATTTGATTAATTTGCCAATTAAACGCTAATAATTAAAGAAAAAAAGTAATCGGTACTATATCGGAGCGGTATATTGCAAGGAAATCTACATCAAGCATATTACACAAGTTCATTTGACAGACACAAATTACTCACTTACCTGTATTGGGAATTGAACCTGGGACCCTTCGCGTGGAAGACCAAACCAACTACACCAGCTAGACGACTCATAATATGAAGGGTAATTTCTATTTATATAGGCTGGACGTGTAGCAGAAGAGCGGTTGTATCTTTTTTTTTTTCAAAAGTGAGTGACCTATTAAGTAACCCATTTCATTACCACTGAAATTTATACACCATCTGTGCTGACAGAAATGCACGTTGATAAATAATGCCATGGCTTAAAATAAACAAAATAGACTATAATGAAACGTTATTGCGATTTCGTTGTTCTGTTTTTTGAGTATTTTGCAAACGTTATTAAGACATTTTATTACATTTGGTAGAGTCATCCAGATATCTAAACATATGTTACCCCTAACCGTATAATGTGACATGGGACGTTTTAAAAACGTTTTTAAAAGGTCTTATAGACGAAGATGTAATAGACGAATGAAAACCTTGCCAAAACGTTTTTAAAACGTTCTTTCAAGGTCTTATAATACGAAGACGTAATAGACGAATCCAGAACCTAGCAAAAACGATTTATAAACGTGTTTACAAGCTCTTATTAGACGAAATCGAAATGGACCAATCCAGAACCTAGCCAAAACGTTTTAAAAACGTTTTTAAAAGGTCTTATAGACGAAGATGAAAATAGATGAATAAGAACCTTGCCAAAACGTTTTTAAAACGTTCTTTCAAGGTCTTATAAGACGAAGACGTAATAGACGAATCTAGAACCTAACCAAAACGTTTTAAAAACGTTTTGTGTTTGCTGGAATACGTCTTGGTAAAAAAACGTTTTGTAAACGTTTTTTGGACGTCATAGAACTGTGCTTAATTTGCGGCAAATGTTTAGTCAAAACTTCGACGTTCTGTACACGTTTTTAAACGTTTATTAAAGACGAAGACGTAGCGGACCTAATAAAAACGTTTTGTGAGCGTTTATTAAAGACGAAGACGTAGCGGACCTAATAAAAACGTTTTGTAAACGTTTATTAAAGACGAAGACGTAGCGGACCTAATAAAACGTTTTGTGAACGTTCTGAAAACGTTTTGTGTTTGCTGGGTAAACAGGAGAGCATTTCCCCGACACTTTGTGGAACCTATAGGTGGGCTCACCATGCCGACTTTGACGCGTCTGTGCTGTGTCAAGGAGGGCACTAACTTCCTGAAGTTGCCCGACCTCCAAGTTGTGTGGAGGTGTCCACCTACTGAGGTTGGGGTCAACGCTGGGGGGACTGGAACCCAGACGGACATTGGGTGGTACCAGGGGTGGCAGTGTCTGCATGAGCATGTGGATCTAAATTCCCCTCATGCGTAATCTGAAGCGTGGAACTATTCCAATGAGACTGGCAAGTATAGTCCCGGCAGCCAAATCTACACCCTGGATAGGACCAACCTATATTCTCCAAAATTGTCTGGGCACATGTCATGACCTGTCTCAAGAGGGTCTCACCTTCTGAGACTAAAAATCCAGCCTCGCCCTCAGAAACTTATTGGGGGTTCTGGGAGTGCCACAGGATTGCCACCTGAGGAGGTTGACAATAAAACCGAGTGACCTTAGGTCCAGAACCTCCTCTGCAAAAGCTTAGAACCTGTGAACGGAGGGCGCTACCAGCAGCCAATCGTCTATAGACGAAGAATATCCTGTCCCTCCGCCTGAGAATTCCACTACCACCTGACAATTCTGGGGGAAGGTCTGTGGAGCGGTCGGCAGGGTGAATGGCAGACCTAGGACACTGCACGGAACTGGTAAGCTACTCCTTCTAAGGCAAAACGAAGCCATTTCTGAGAGGATATTCGTGCACGGGGACTTATATGAGAGATATGCGTCTCTCAAATGGAGAAGCCATAGTGATGAATGAAATGGAGAAGCCATAATAATAAATGAAATGACGAATGAATTAAATGGAGAGGCCATAGTGATGAATGGAATGTTTGAGCCATAATGATGAATGAAGGGATCTAAGCAACGACAACTGGTCATGGCGGGGGAGGGTAAGCCATATTGGTCGCCATCTTGGTTTTGGAATATGGTAGCAGCATTGAAATGCCAAGTATGTGTATATAATTTCATACTTTGTTTGGAACTTATATCACATTTTAAACTGACTTATGCCTATTCTATGAATTCTACCATGTTCGGCGGCCATTTTGGACGCCGTTTTGAAAAAAAAAATCAAAGTTCCCCACCCTGTACCCTGATACTTTGTACCAATATTCAATGAGGGCTATCATTTGGAATTACAAGGAATGCCTGTCACTAATTCTTATGATATGTGCTCTCTTTTTTTGCAGTTATATCTAATTTTGTGTAAATTTCTTAGGAATTGGCAGCTATATTGGCCGCCATCTTGGATTTGGAAAATGCTAGCAGCATGGAACTGACATGTATATGTGTTCGCAATAACCCAAAATATATATATCACAGTTTGTTTGGAACCTTTTTCAACTGATTTATGCCGGTTCTATGAATTTTACCATGTTCGGCGGCCATTTTGGACGCCATTTTGAAAAAAAAAATCCACGTTCCCCATCCTGCACCGGCGGCATCTTTTTTCTGTAGAAGTAGACACCTTTATCTACTCAAATCCGTTGAAAACAGATCCTTTACAATAATTTAGCTTTTTTCGCAGATTGGTCACCGTCACAAAATCATGTAATCCAGAAGCTTGTTTAGAATGAAAGTGGCTGAATGTATCAAGAAGTGTATCAGACATAAAAAGCTATACCAGACTGTGTAAACTTGGACATTTGCCAAAAGATGCACATCCCAAAAATTCAAATTCCGGCGCGGCGCGGCGCTTTATGATTTTTGTGGCTAAATTTTGCACATTATAGTCTAGTCAATATGTTCAAAATAATGGTTTGACCTAGACAAATTGCAACAGAAATGATTCCTCTTGCAAACCTCCCCAATCAACATAAAAGGTAGAAAAAAGGGAAGCTGAGGAAATACTCCTATTTTGCATAAACTTAAAATGGTCGCTTTTTCCTATATTTTCAGTCAATGAATGCAAATACCCTTAATTTTGCAAATTATTTTTTTTTGCTACATATTATTTTTGCATAACATTTTGCATGGATATGATTCACTTAATATGCTTTGCAGATAAAAACAGTCAGTGTCAAATATTCCAACATATGACATTACTTTCCATGATGATACCGTCATTTTATTTTAGATGTGCAAATTGCTCGCTTAAAATTACAGTTTATATTTTAATACAAATGTAGAGCATATTAAGACTATAGTGTTGGTAACTTTGGTTGGATTTGAAGGTCCCGACTTGATCTAATTTTGTAGCAATGCTCGCGTGTTTCTGAGACATGACAGAGCGTTAATTGGTGCGGGCCATTGTATTTAAAAACATAATATAAATTGTGTGTTTCGCAGGCCCGTAGCCGGTGGTCCCAATCTTTAGGACCTAGTTTTTCAGGTCAAATGTCCACAATGTTACTAGGCAGAACGTCAAATTAGGAAACTCAGATGTCAATAGGTCAACCAAATGTCCACAATTAGGATAAAGAGAAAATGAAAGCCCACATAGCTACTACATCAATATCACAATAGATGGAAAATCAAATACCCACATAAAGAAAAATGTTATGTACCCAAGTGACCACTGATTCAAATATCACACCCGGGGGATATCACATTACGTTGGCGCAGATTTGAAAATAGCGGTGTATGTAAATACACCGGTCATGAATCCGAAAGTTTTGGAAATGATTTATTGAACCCCTTGAAGCAGACAATTTACATTTCAACACCAAATTGTCTTCCCAGGCGCAATAGTAGGGCTTTTGCTTTTAAGATGGCAGCCATTTTGAAAAATGGCGGTTTGTATAAATTGTCATCACTTTTAATTTTGTCATCGCGTTTTTCATGAACTACACAATCCAATGGTCGATTTTAGCTAGGATAGCAAATGTTATTATTCCGACCCTGTTTGCTTAGTCTTTGTCAAAGACTCGGTTTTAAGAAATCGTGGGATGGGGGTGGGGTGGGGTGAAACTCAGAGAGGTTCGGAGTTATACCAAGTTGGTCTATTTAGCTGATAGTACCCGGTAATTAATCTTTCTATAGAGTAATACAAATACAAGGTCTGTAACACAGACTATGTTTGCTAGGCCCTTTTAACCTGAAGGGGGATAGTGACGCTCTTCGCTTCATGACTATTGTATATATCCTCTTTTGGTTTCAGTCAACGCGTGGATCCTCTTTTGGCTTTAGTCAACCTGTAACAGTGTAATAAGAGTTGTCTCCTGGACCCAATACCAACTTGGATTATAAAACTGCGCATTTCTGTGTTGCTGCCCACTCTTTTCAGGATTGTCAACATGTCCTTGCTAAGTGGCTCTTTTCCTGATACCTTCAAGAAGGCTGTTAGTGTTATTACACAATATTCTCAAGAAGCCTTCCCTAAAAAGGAATTAAGAGTTCAAGAACTATCGGCAAGTTGCCAACATGCAGTTTACTATTAAACTTCTGGAAAAGTGTACAGCATGCAGGTAAATGAATAGTGAACAACCTAAGTGAACCTATGCAATCTGCATGCATATAGAACGAACCACTTAACTGAGACTGCTTTGGAAAAGGTTCACACCGACTTCCAGCTTGCAATGATAACCAAAATATCGTGCCCCTGCGTATGTTAGACCTTATAGTGCGGCATTTGA